>JARKHS020016219.1:0-26675 GCA_030143305.2 Amblyomma americanum | reverse complement strand
GCGAGTGATCTCGTGAGTCGCATCTTTGGTGTAGAAAAACTGCGCATTCGCTCGCGTGCACTCCTGCAAAAACAGCCGTAATATTTGAATCGTCTTTTGAGGGAAGCATTGGCCCCGCTCTTCGCCTTTCTCGCAATACATGGCACCACCCGGGGAGTGCACAAAAATTGGTCTTCTACGCAGAAAACTGGTTGAGGACAAAGGCGAGTGGTTGTGCAAACGCACGTGCGCTCCGCAGGCGCGATCCGCTCCCATGAGGTTCCGGCTGCGCATCCGTAGTGGAGGGTGTGTGCTTGCAGCAGTCGCCATCTGTCGCCTGCGCCAGTCACGAACATGAAATGCGCATGCGCGGTACAAGCGGTCGGTACATTTGGAACCGGTCAAGCTCAGGAGAAAACAGAAGAAGGGAGGCGCGCATGCGCAGAACAGACCGTGTGAAAAAGAGGCGGAATGTGCGCACGCCTTGTGGAGAGTATTGGCCCCGTGTTGACTCTGCGGGAAGGTCATTGGACGTCATTCGAATCCTGGTTCACGTCTTGCGAGCCGTGCAGGCAAGGACGACTGTAAACACTGTGTGTTGACATTTGAGGTATTCCCCATTAACCCTTCTGCGTGATTATGACCCTGTTGTCGACTGTATGATTTTTGTCTATACTCTTTGCACCTGAGATGCTGTTCTAGTCGAAGTGTGTAAGTGCTGTCTTTCGTATTTCACTGCACCGGGCATGGTAAATGCTCCTCACTTCTCAGAAAGAAAGAAAAAAGAAGATTTTGCATCGCAGAGTTCGACTGTCTGTGCGACCTCTGTGCTAAGTTATTGTATTGCTGCGTTCTCTGTCCTTGCTCACTGAGTGACAATTTCAAGCTTGACGCATGTTTAGAGCAATTTTTTTTGCCTTTATAATTGGTATACAGTTTAGAAACTTATCAGTTAAAACTAGATGGGGAGGCCATTCCAGGTTAGACCAGCTTTCTCGAACCGAAATGAGTTCCCGGACTCTTAAAATTTGTCTAGAATTATATCCCCTCCTCGCATCATAATAGCTTACACTAGATGTTGACAGTTTGTTCGCTGTTACTTGTTTGCCAGACAGTGAATAACACTGATTGCCATCACCAGGTAGAAAAGCTCATTGTCCTGTTTAACCCTTTGTGTGATGCATGTTTATGCGCGAATCATTTCGTTGGCTGCTAATGATTGTTTAGGTGTCCCTGCATTGCAACATTAATGTGCAGCTTACCTCACCACTGAAGCTCCAAAAAGCTTTGAAATTTGGTCTAGCATGGTCAGAAGAAGCTAAACTCAATTTCATGGCAGGCCACTTAGGGGTGGCCCGTCATCATGGCATGTCCCAATTCCTCAGGAGCCGCCGTTCCGCATCACACGGTGTTTTGTGGTTTGCCGCCTGTTCTGTTACTGTTAGCCCGTTAAGGCTTTGTGGGCTTATGAAAGCTGCAGCTGAGTGTATGTTCTTGCCACTCAGGGTTGCTACTGGTTTCCGTTTTCATGTAGTGCATAATTACTGCCGAGCATTCCAATGTTACAAATAACTGGCCTGGAGGCGACCACAATTGAAACCCTTACATTAACCATTCCCTTACAAAAATGGTCTGTAGACAGTCTGTAGCCTTCTTATAGACTGTATTGCCTTCCTATAGATATTTTTGTCTACTCATGGTCTATAGACTGTCGATAGACAAAAGTCTACTAAAAGTGTATGGTCATAAATCTTTTGATGGTCTATAGAGAGTCTATAGACCTTATAGACAGAAGTCTATAGACAATTTATAGACTCCTGTCTATAAAGTCTATAGATTCTATAGACAGACCCAAAGAACAGTATATTGACTTTATAGTACATAAACTTTATAGTCTATAGACTGTTCTAGTCTATAGTCTATAGACTGTTATAGTCTATAAACAGTCTATAGACTGTCTAAATAAATTTTTGTAAGGGAATTGTGCAGTGACATTCGTTATTGATGAATAACGAGCGGTTGCTTCGTGGCAATGGTTTCGCGTAGGAGCCGATCCGTGTCACCTTTGCACTCTTCCACTTGCTGTGGTAGCAGGTGCAATCGATAGGCGTCGCACCTCTCATTTCGTCACATTGCAGAAAAAGAGGATTTCTTCTTTGTGTGCGAGAATGTGTGCTCATCACTGTGAACGGGAGTAATCCGCCGTCGCGAAGCTTGCACAATCGTCGACAGTCGAACCGGGAAGTGAGAAGAGCAGACGTACTTGTTCTGTATCGTTTTGTAGCCGTCAGACCTCACCTTTCATGTGAAGGAGTGCGCAGTCGAGGTGTTAACGTTCTCTAGCTCTAGACGAATAGAAGCCCCGACGCTATTATTATTCACGGTGTGAAGCAGAGCGGTATACAGCGCTTGGATTTGCTTACGTGACGGTGTGTCTGTGCCGACGGGGGAAAAGAAGCGGGACGCGAGTCGAAGCTCTTTACTTTCCATCATTTTATGCTTTTTGCAAAGACCTGCACAGACATATCCGACTATGGTACCTGAAAAGCAGTTTACATGACTGTACTTAACACGTTGTTGTTATCTGTGGTCCAACAGCCTCGAAGACTACATTGATTACCTGTAGAAAGTGTGTGGGTTATACAGCAGGTATTACGGAACATCGCCTCTCTTAGCGAGTCGGCGCGTACCTTTATGCGCGTGTCCAACACAACCGCAGATTGACGGGAAATGAAAACGATGTTGTTTGCTTCGTGTGTGGAAATTGTTTGTTACATAGACAGTGTTGTGTTGTGCCCTTTCAGCGTAATGGTGGTGTTTTCTTTCACACACCGGAGTCATAATTTTTTGTCATAGTACTTTAACGTGGTTGCTCTACACTGACTGGTGTACATATCTTGTGAGCGTAGCTAACCACTTCATTCATTCCTTGTTTGCGAGTTAGTGTGGCGACTCCCGGAACTCGTGAACCCTTGTCTATATGTCCCGTGAACATGCGGGCAATAGCGAAATTACCACTTACAACGCGTGTAGGTCCTGCAAGGCTTTGGCATCAAGAAAGCACCTAAGACAAAAAATCAAGGAATGTGTATTCTTCCATGTGGCACCCTGATTGGAAATCTGCCGATGGATTATCAACAAATGCGTTTGTCATGAACATATAGGCACATTTTTATTGTTATTGCAGCATTACATTAAAAAAATCTGCTCTTTCAGAGAGCCGCATACAAACTTACCGATGAGTTGGTGTGACGCCAAAAATGCTGATCCTAGGTTACAAAGCTTCTACAGTGTGTTGCAGTTTCCTGTTCCCACTCCTGTAAAAGTATGTACTTTTATTTTTTCCTTGTTGTCGTATGTATGAAATAGAAAGAATCTGGCCACGCCACTATGCAAACTTGTGCAAGTTTTGTTACTAAACTAGTTTTACCACTAAACTGAAGATGCATGGCCGCTGCTTCTACACTCATTCGTGTCATAGCGTTATATAAGAAATGTTGTTGTTATTTTTTCACTGCACGGCTAAGGCGATGAATGAAAACAAAATTGCGTTTCAATAATTTGATTTGCCAGGAACCTCAGCTGGTAATTCAGGACTTACTTTTGTCCAACGCCACACTTGAGGATGAACGCTCCCTTTCTAAGCTTGGCTGATAGTGCTTGGAAATTCGGAGTGAAAATGTTGAAGAGTAGGCCAGGTGGTGCTGGTGCCAGCTGCAGTGGCCAGTGTTCTGGTCAGCATCTAGACAAGGGTTTGCCAGCTCCAAGGGTGGCGTCAGGGTGTAGGCCGGGCATATTGCCACTTGTCTCGGCTTTTCGCGTTCACATTTTTTTTGTTGTGGTTTGTAAGTGTGTGTCGAGTGCGTTGTTTTAGTGACGTCAGTGCATCTCATTAAAAATTTGTTCTTTAAAAATGTGAGTTGTGTGCTTTTGATTTTGAACGCATGGAACTGACATTGTAACGGCATCGTTAGGTTTGTATCTGAAGAGTGTAGGAAGCCTGGAGTTTGCATCTGAGAGTTGCTGTCAACAAGCGTAGGGTCAAGGTACACAAACAACCTGTGGTAAAACGAAACAAAGGGCTGGACTGTTCGCGCCTTGCAATCGCTGTGCGCTGAGCATCATGCCCTGATTGGGATTGTAAAGGGCCAATTTAGAGGCGGACGCCAACTGACTAAACCGCATTTGCGCGAGCTCTGCTCGGTTTCCAGAAAATGGATGTAGAATACGAGCCTGTCACCATTGCGTTATTAATCCAGTGTTTTACTTCGGTAAGAGGCACTTGTCTAGAGCGCCGGTGTGGTGCGCTGCGGGATAAATAAATTGCGCTTTTGGCGTGTCTCCTTTGTTGGAGGACTGACGCTTATGAATGTCGTTTTAACCTGTCAAAAACACAACATAGTATTTTCTGTTCCACAACAAATTTTTCTGTTGTATTTTGGGATGTGGCCTTGTAGTAACATGAATTCTTGTAGTAACAACAAAAGTTTATTTGTTGTGTGGTCTCTTGTCGTAGCGGCAGACTAGTTCTGTCGTCACAACAGGCGGTGTCGCAGTACGACAGAAAAATCTGTCGTGACAAATTATTTTGTCGTATATGGGGCACGACTCTGGCATTTTTTTTTACTTTGTATAGGTAAGAAGCAGCACTTGAGTATAATAATTTTATGTGAAAACCACTACCTGCTTTAATATTTGGCTTCTTTGGCTCCGGAGAGAACCTCGCGAGCGCTCTAGACTAGCCTGCTCAAGTTTGTATGGCACTATATTAGTTTAAAGAAACTTCTGTTTGGGCTAGATGGTTCATTTCAAACCAGACAGGAAAACAGTAGCGCCGAAAAACTCACAGACACAGTAGAAGAACGACGTAGGACGAGCGCTAACTTCATCTGACTTTATTCCTTGAAAAGCGAGCAAATATACAGAAAAATCTAGGCATGCGCAGACAGAAATCTCACGTGCGATCAACAAAACCGTTCAAGATATACAACATCAGCTTTAACAAGGTTCACAGATGTATCGCTGACACACTCTTTTCCTCTTTTTCTGATGTGGTGTGCCTCTAAAACCTCTTGTGCCTTACTATCACCGCTCCTGCCCAGAATCTTTATCTCATCAAGTCGTGGTTCACACTTTTTACATTGTTTGCAATTTTCCCCCGCCGAATGTTCAGCCGCTTTTAAAAAGTGTTTAGATATGTTGACGATTTCTTGATAGTTTTTTAAAAACTCAACGACGTGTCCTACACCGATGCTGTAAGCAATGTTTCAGAGATTTTTAAATTGAACGGAAAGGGGTTGGTTTTCACGCATGAGATGCCCTTGCAAGGTTGTATACAGTTTTTAGACCTGAGGTTTACTTTTGGAGAACACGTATGTTGGCAGTATGCCCCTCGAGCTAAGAAAAAGCTGCTACCGTATGAATCGGCTCATATTCAAAGACAATTAAACGCGCTATTGCTAATTTTTGCCTAGAGTCGGCACTCGTGGAGTCGTGTCAGCATAATATGCAAGGAAGCTTCGATAAACAAGTGGCTCGATTGGTGGGGGCCGGATTCCCGAGCTCGGTATAATCACAGGCGTTGCAGAAGGCCTCCTACAAAAAGTCAAGGGCGCCATGTTTAAGCGGCCAACGGAACAAAAGAAGCAAGGTGCGAGACCTGAAGTTGTTCCGTATGTGCACCGGGTCGCCCACAACTTAAAAAAAGGTGGCAAATAGGCATGGCGTGCCAGTCGTCTTTTCGGCTTTACGGAAGCTTGCTCAGCTCTGCGCACGCGTAGCCAGCGATGGAAAGAGGAACGGTTGCAGCAAAAAACATAGAAAACACTCTGTGAAGTGCTGCATCGGCGTGGTCTGAGAGATACCACTGACCTGCGGGAAGGCCTATGTGGGCCAAACGGGCAGGTGCATCAATGACCGTGCAGCAGTCAGAGCATGCGCGCTCGCTCAAGGAAGTAGGAAGAGGGCATCTACCCAAACACTGCGCAGAGTGCAAGGTGTGTCACAGAGCGGCTGAACATTCGGCGGGGGAAAATTGCAAACAATGTAAAAAGTGTGAACCACGACTTGATGAGATAAAGATTCTGGGCAGGAGCGATGATAGCAAGGCAAGAGAGGTTTGAGAGGCGCACAACATCAGAAAAAGAGGAAAAGTGTGTGTCAGCGATACATCTGTGAACCTTGTTAAAGCTGAGATTGTATATCTTGAACGGTTTTGTTGATCGCACGTGAGATTTCTGTCTGCGCATGCCTAGATTTTTCTGTATATTTGCTCGCTTTTCAAGGAATAAAGTCAGATGAAGTTAGCACGCGCACGTCCTACGTCGTTCTTCTACTGTGTCTGTGTTTTTCGGCGCTACTGTTTTCCTTTCTGGATCACTATATTAGCTATGTGCTCTCCAGAACTTGACGGCTAGAGGCGAGCCCCGCTCGTTTACCTGAAGCGTCCGGACAGACGGCCACTTGGCTTCACAGAACACTTTGTTTTCCTGTAGGGGAGCCAGGTGTCGCGGAGGGATGCCCGCCAGCATCTCAAATACGATGGGCATTCAATAATTTGTCTGCAAGCAAGAAAGAAGGTAATGATCGAGGTGTGCGTGGGAGTCTTTGCTTGTCGGGGCTTGTCTTGTGGCGCATGTGACTCCAACTTCGTGCGATCCCATCTGTCAGAGTTAAGCATTTCAAGTGAACCCGTGCGTGCGATCTAGAGCACACACAAGTTCTAAAGTTTCCTACTATAGAACCTAAGAAGCCAAAAGAAATCCTTGAACGCATATTCAAGTCTGCTCAATCAAAATAAAGTGAAAATTTGGAGTAATAAAAGGAAATGGAGAACAGAATAGATTGAAGATGACGCTGACAGTGGACGTCATGTAGAAGCGACTTCTGAAGGAATGTGTAAGTGAAAAGTAGGATTTTGGATGGTATGCGAATGGCGGTGCTGGGATTAGCGGAATAGACGGTCATCTCAGTGGGAGCAGTTTGGATTGTTATTCATGAAAAGTTGGACATGTACAGAGCCACCGCAAGCTGGGCCCCAAGAACGCTGAGCCTTTGGCACACACTATCTCGTCGCCAGTGCTGTGAAGAAGAGGATTTGGAGCGGTTCCACAGCATTTTTTTTTAACGTTTGGTGACGGCGTTCGAGACTTGTGTGTACCACGGAGACATCGAGTCCAAATCAAGTTCTTGCAGAAGAAGCACGATGCTTCCCCTAATAAAAAAAAATTTACGGTTTAAAATTCCGTTTCTGGGGCGAAAATAGGCTTCTGTTTTTAAAATGAATGCCACAGAAGATTACCATGCATAAGCGGGGACACCTATGGTAACACAAACACTGCTCTGCGGGAGGCCATCAAAAAACGGGAGGGGAAAGCTCTCAGCAGGCGTGCCACTCCATCGTGACAACGCGTCGATAATACACATGTCTGTACAACCTCAAGCGAAAGTTCGGCAGTGTGGGTTCCAACAGCTATATCACCACCTTATAGTCGAGACCCGGCTGTCTCGGATTATTTTCTATTTCAACATTTGAAAAAAATTTAATCATGGCGAACGATTTTGAAGCGAAGTGTGAAGAGCAGCCAGACGACATTGTTTAAAGAGGATACATTCGGTTCAGCAAAAGTGGGCGAAGTACATTAAGTTGCCCGGGGACTATAACGAAACATCAAAAAATATTTTGATAAGTTGTTTCAGTCTTACCAAGGTAGATAAATTATTGAACGGCTTTGGTGTCCACCTGAACTTGCATGCTTTCACACAATATTCCGTACTTATATAGCAATGCTGAACCGCCAGCAATTTTTTTTCGAATAAAATCAGGGGCCTATGTCTGCGCCTGTCCTATCGTCCGTGTATTTTTATTTGTAAACGATATACAACCAATCGGAGCCTCCTTTAGTACATTGCCTGCAGTGTCCTGCGCATCCACACAGTACTGCAACTGTTCGTTTGTTTCACTGAGGGACCGTGTGGCGGCGCAAGTCTATTGCGTCATCTATTGGAACGATACATCAAGGCTCCCTAACCCCATCCCGCAAGCTAAAATTTTTTGCATCATTATTTATTAATATTAGAAACGCAGATATGAAGGCATCCAACAGTCACCGAAGCCAAGGAAAGCATATGGAATGTTTCCATCTTTTTTTTTTAATTAGATGTGCATGGTAAAAGATGCCACTGCATGCGTGAGTTGAAGGGTTAGCCTTTAGAGGCGGAAATCTGTGTTTCCGCGTCGCATTTGCATCACCAGTGCTGGACCTACGGCGCAGTTTGTCATTCGAATGCAACCGGTCCCAGCCGAATTATGTAACAGGCATGAAAATACAGATATAATTGATTCACTACAGCCGTTATAACGACGGGTGCGGCTTATCGCACAGTGCATGCAAGAGTCGTCGTCACAGTTCGCACCGACAACAATGCTGATCCGCTTTCGGCTCGCGCACCTCACAGCATCTGTTAATAACTTCCGGCTACATCCTGTTGCTTTGACGGCCTTTGAGAAGAGTTCGAGGATGGCAGAAAGTCCTCGCGAATCACTGGCATGATTTCATTTGATCGTGCTCTCGTTTTTATTACCACACGAGAATCACAAAACTCGTACGTGGCTTCGACCGCTCGTCCAACCTATACAAGTGCGTCACTGCAAGCAGGTCTGGACGGTCGACCTTTCACAGATTGTTCCCAAAGAGGCGAAGAGAAAGGGGCATGTGCTACTGGCCCCATCACCAAAGAAACACCATTAGTTACGTTGCATGCCAACCATGGCGTCCAGTCATCGTGGAAAGCTCGAGACACTGTCACTCAGCGCACTAAATCACAGCGTTTCGTCGAAACATTTGTGCACAGCTCACACTTGGCTGCGTCGTCTCCGCGCACCGCACGGCAGCCCCTTCGGCTCGTCTTCTTCAGTGGTACCTGTAGGCGTAGCCGAGGTTCATGCCCTTGCTGTGCAGTTCCTGCACCTCGAGCTGCTTCTGCAGGTAGCTGCCCCACTTGGTTCCCCTTCGGATGGCCACCCTGAGGAGCCAGTTGAACAGGTTCCTGAAGGTACGGTATCGCAGCAGCAGGTTGAATGTGAGCCATATGAGGCAGTAGCTCCACCAGTCGTACAGGCTGAGCGCGGCGTTGAACTGGAGCCCCACCTGGCGCGCCCAGTACGCCATCATGCCCTCGTAGCTGAGGAAGATGACCAGCACCCGGACGGCGTTGATGATATCCCTGCTCATGGCGGCGCCTTCTCTGGAGGCGCTCACCAGACCCGGTTTGATCAGCTTCTCCTGCATGTCGAGGCAGACGCGAAGCGTCTCCCGGTAGCTTCCCGCGCATAGATTGTAGGAGTCGGCCATGCCTAGCTTGTAGCCGACGCACCTCCAGAAGTGGAGCACGCACTCCAGGTCACGTTCGCTCACGAAGAGTCCCAGTTGACGAGGGTAGAGCACGACGAGACCGATGAAGGCGAACTGCGTGACGGCCATGTCCAGCTGTGACAGGTAGGCGCCGCCGGTGACCGGGCAACGCCGATTTCGAAGATGCGCGCTGACGTCCCGGTGCATCTGGCGGACCTTGCCGATGCTGATGGCGGCCGCGTCGTTGGCCTTCCAGATGTCGCCCTCGTACCAGCATTTGACGTGCCGCAGGGTGCTCAGATAGCGCCGGTACAGGGACGGTAGGTTCGAAGACCGACCTGTACTGGCCAGCGGCTCTAGGAGGGATGGCTTCGTCACCACCATGGCAAGACCAACCAGGTGGGCGAAGAAAAAGCTGTAAGAGAGGAAGGCGGGTTGATTGAACAATCTCCGAAGCCGATCTATACAAAGTTTGGCACTACAATCTTCATGTCATAGCGTGGCACTTGGTTACTTTCTGGACGCGGCAACCTTCACTTCGAAGGCTCCAATCCCGCATTACGTCTGGCATAAATGCAACTGTTTATATTATTGCGAGCGTAGTTGTCTACTTTTCAGGAATAAACTAAATCTTAGACGAAATGACATGCGGTAGCGACGCTGTGCACCTATGAAAAATTATTTTTGGTACCTTGTGTGGCCACCAATTATTGTATAACGTAACCCAGGACGACCACAAGATACCACACATCTTTAAGGCTGAAAATCGCAGGTTTTACGTGTAACTATCAACTGCGGTGTTCTTCGGAGTTACGCAACGACTAGCGCAGGACGGCGACAGGTGGCGGTAGTGGGCGGGGAGCGACAAATGAGGATATGGAAAGCAGGGCGGACAATGAAACCAAGTTCTTGTTGGCGATTACGCACTCAGGAAACGATTATAAGAAAGGACAGATGAACTGGGAGAGACAGAAGATGGCTAAGGTTACTCGCCATGTCATGCAGCTGTGTATTTGCAGCACAATGATTTTATTCCAGTGCTGCTTCTCTTTACGGCTTCTTTTTACGACCCGGAATGTACACCACGTCGCGAAATAGCCACTTACGATCATATATTGTGGAAGTGTAAATAGGAGCCGCCACCGGAATCTCTAATGCAAGTTCCTAGTCTCGAGCAATGGGAGGCCGTGTTGGTCAGCTCAGACCTGGGCGTTCAAACCCGGGCCATTGAAAACTCTACTCAGGCCGCTGTCAGCCGTGGACTGATAGCCACCTAGCACGGACCATCTTTATTTGTAGGAATAATATTTGTAGGAATAATATAATTTTCCGTAGTTGCTACAGAAAAGTACTGCAAAAAATACCACAATACTACAGAAAATTGGTCGTTACGACGAAACGACAAAACATGGTGTCTTATTCTTGGCGCGATTCTGTCGTTTTTTTTCCCGTCTGCTTCGTAACTGCTTATTGTGCAAGAAGGAGCACTGGATACGTCGTTCTTTTTTTTTCGTGGAACCATTCCTATCACATATTATGGTCTCTGTACTTGGAGAGTAGAGCCCATCTTAACTGCGCCAATGATGATCGCGCGGAAGAAGACAAGTCGAAACGTTGGAGTCGAACTGAGGACGCATGCTAACAGGTCCCTCTCTCTTGTGGATTCTTCTCTTCGAAACCGTGGTTCTCACGATTACGACGACAAAATATTACGCTGCACAGATATACGTGTACAGCAGTCGATACGAACTTTGTTGTCTGTTTCACAGAACATCTGTCGCGCCTTTTAGCACCGGATCTCTAAGCATCATTTCAGAGTTCAACCGATCTCGGGCTATGTAAAAATCAAACTGAATTGCGGAATATTTTTTCTTTATTATTTGTTAGGCAATACACAGGTATCGCCAGCGAGGCAGGACTAAAGGAGGGAATAGGCCTCCTCCCTTACAGAAATGGTCTATAGACAGTTTATAGACTTCTTATAGACTCTATTGCCTTCCTATAGATATTTCTTTTCGTCTATTCATAGTCTATAGACATAAGTATATTAAAGTGTATGGCTATAAATCTATACATTGTCTATAGACTGTCTATAGGATTTGTATTGCCTATAGACCGATCTCTAGCGATTGCCTATAGGGGATCTATAGATTTTATAGACATAAGTCCATGGACAGTCTATAGACTGTGTAAAGAAATTTTTGTAAGGGCAGCTGACTGGGTGCAGACTTTTATGTATCTCTTGAGAGTTTTGCAATAAAGGGTCCAGACCCTGCAGGGCGGAGCAACAATGGTGTAGGAACATGAGCAATATGTAATGCATGCATTTATTTTAATAACAGCAATTAGAATAGGCACGGCAAAATAAGTGAGTATCCGGAACACAAAAGGAAAACAGGGCGCACCTAGAAGACACAATATTCCATCACAATACTGAAAATTCTCCTGAAAGAAATCTTATGACGCTTCATTATCGGTCCAGATTAATTATGACATATGGGCAGTAAAAAAATACAACTGTTAGAAACTGACTCGTTTGCCCAATCGCTAGTACGCTTGTCATGACGCGCAACGACGGTATGTTGAAACATTTTCCGAAAAATCTGCGGGCACGCAAATTACGGTAAACCGCAAACGGTAGCCCGCTCTTGAGAGCGGTTGTCAGGTGTATACCAGCAGAATAAGTAATATCGCCTTGAACTAAACGATTTCTGGCATCGACATACTGCATATGACTGCGTCCTGCAGAGCTGACTCAGACGACGAGCTCAGCACTAAGGAACACTGTAGGCTGCCGAATTTGATGATGATGACGAATTTTTATGGCGCAAGGGCATCTGTGGCCAAAGAGCGCCGTGGCACAAGGTTTTTTGGACTTCTCAAGGTGGGGTCAAAGACTCATTTCCCAAGCATTTCACTCTGAGTAAGCCGATCACTAGGCAGGGGAAAGCTTAATTGTACCCGTTGTATCACCGGTACGGGTACCCGGCGGCACTGGGGATTGAACCCCGCACCTCCCGCATGCGAGGCGGATGCTCAACCACTTGGCCACCGCTGCGGTAGGCTGCCGAATTTAACAACGTGCGCAGAAAATTCTGGTTGCAGAACAGTGCTGGGAAGAAAGAGGACGCCACGTAAAATAACTCGTGGCAGTGTTTGTCTTTCTGCGTGATTCTCTCGAGCTCTACATGTTCTAAGAAGAGCTTCAAATGGGCCTAGTTGGTTAGACAGCTCATCTCCATGAAGCTACTTGTTTTTGTGTCCCTTCTTTTTTCATCTTAACAGTTCATATAAAACGAATTTCCCACGCAATAAAATCAGTTGAAAGTTTGCGCCCTGTGTAGTTCTTGTCTGTGTGAACCATGAGTAGTGCAATAACAATGTCGAAGTCTACATGTTCCACAGCGTTGCTCACCAAACAGCAAAAGGTCGGGTGCTGCTGTGCTGTGAACGTGTTCTCGAAGGAGAGCGCGTTCTGATTGCAGCCCAACTACGCAGCAGCGGCCGCGTGGCTCGGTTATACGCGTCCGAGCGGGCGGAGGAGACCGCTCACCTGAATAGGTGCTCCCTGAAGACCTCCTTGGCCCTGGCGAATTTGTGCGCGTCGAACCACTCGGGCCTGGAGTCGGCGGGGTGGCCGCAGTCCCCGCTCTCGTGCTGTCCGCCCCACAGGTGGTCCATGCTTAGGCTGCTGGCGCTCGGGGCGAACACCGAGTCGCGCGCCGGCTTCGCCTCGGCGCTGCGCTGCCTCCCCTGGAAGGCTCCTCCTTCGCCGGCGGCTGCAGCTGCTGCTCCCTCGAGGAAGCCGTAGTCTCGCATGGCTGCGCTGCGAACGAGACAGTGGGTGGCGACCGTGTTAGTATGACAGCGCGCCGTCTTGCGAATTGGATGCAGCGGCAGTAGCGCTGAAGCATCCGAGCGGCAACGGTTCCGGGTGGTGGGGTTCTGTTTGTCGCTGTGCATGGTGCGGACGTGACTCGCAAGAGATTCCGAGTGAATGAATTAACGAACGAACGAACGAACGAACGAATGAATGAATGAATGAATGAATGAATGAATGAATGAATGAAATTAAATGAGTGAGTGAGCAGGCCCACATATCAAACGATCATCTGAAAGTGAATTTAAATTGTTTACTTGCTATCTTGTCAAAAATTCATTCATTCATTCATTGCTCCATGACAATTATGAACGTTGCTGGGCCCTTACTAACGATGAAAGATACTTAGTACGATGTAAGAGCAACAGCCTCAACCTAGCCACTTTCACTCACTCACTCACTCACTCACTCACTCACTCACTCACTCACTCACTCACTCACTCACTCACTCACTCACTCACTCACTCACTCACTCACTCACTCACTCACTCACTCACTCACTCACTCACTCACTCACCAATCTGCTCACTCATTCAGCACCTACTCACCCATTCACTCAGTTGCTCGCTCGCTCACCTAATTCACTCACCGACATGCTCAAACACACTCGTGTATACTCTCACAAACTCACCAACACACTCTCTCACCTGTTCACTTAATCACCCACAATCACTCACTCACCAATCTGCTCACTCATTCAGCACCTACTCACCCATTCACTCAGTTGCTCGCTCGTTCACCTAATTCACTCACCGAAATGCTCAAACACTCACTCGTATACTCTCACAAACTCACCCACCCACTCATGCACGAACACACTCACTCACCTATTCGCTTAATCACCCGCACACTCACCCTCTCACAAACTCAGCCACTCACTCTTACCTACACGCATGCGCAAACGAGAAACACTTGTGGCAGTTCAGTAACTGCAGGTGTGGACGTTTAACGCGATCTGACATCTCGATGCACGCTTAAGAATGCACTGCATGGCATTCGCTGAGCGATGAAAGCTTCCTTCAAGACCCCCAAGGACGCGGAATCATTCGTCGCGCATTTTGTAGCAAAAACAGGCGAACAGAGAAGGCTTCTCCTTCCCATTTGATGAGGCATAATTTCCCCTTAGAGGGATAGAGGAGGAAGGGGGTTTTTCCGCTTTCTTTTTGCAGGCACTTTGTTACGTTCGCTGCACGCCGCTCTGCGACAAAACTGGCCGCCCCAAGGACAGTCGTTATTGTGTTTACGTAATGGCTTCCTGTCCGCGCACCATTCGTCGTTTCTTGTCCTACTTGGAGTACAATCTTCCGTGTTCCGCTTTGACCTTCCTTTGCTCTGCCCCCTGTCAGCCTGGCGCGATGTGAAGTGATCGAATATTACCTCCTGTTATCGATGATGGTGTCACTGCTTTCGAGGGATAAAAGTGCGACTTTCTAAGTTGTTGCATTGAGTTCCGATTTGTTTGTTCCCTTGTTAGTTTAAATGGAAAACAAACTGTCCGCTGAGAACGTGGTAGGCTCTCTGAAATATATTCACTCCTCCTTAGGTGGCTTCGACGCTTAATCGCATACAACATGACTTCTGAAAATAAATCCTGCGTGCCTTTTCCTGTCTTTTCTTGTCTGGTTACTTTTGACAAACACTGTACGTCAAAATGCCTTTAATTTTTCTCGCTCTTCAATGAAAGCGTATACTAGTAGCGCCGTCCTAGGAGTCCATATTTCCAACCTGAAAACCTGATCGCGATGTAAAAACAAACACCGCTGTTTCTTGCTCTTTCGTTCATTATCTCTTTTTTACTGTTTTTCTACTTTTTACTTAAAATATTTGAACATTACTCACGCATACAGCGATGCAGATGCCACACACCGGCCTGATGCTTTGCATTTCCTTACAAAAAATTGTCTATAGACGGTCTATAGACTTCTTATAGACTCTATTGTCTTCGTATAGATATATATTTTTGCCTAATCATAGTCTGTAACTGTATATAGACAAAAGTCTACTAAAAGTGAGTGCCCATAAATCTATAGATTGTCTATAGACTGTCAATAGGATTTGTATTGCCTATAGACCTCTCTAGGGTCTGTCTACAGCAAGCCTATAGACTTTATAGACAGAAGTCTACGGACAAGACTATCTAAAAATTTTCTTTAACGGTCCCACGCACCTATTTCAAGCAGTACAGGCGCTCTTATTAAATATACTTGCAAATAACCTGATTTTAACAACGTATTTTAAGCGCGAGGTATTCGCATTAGAACAGTTTTGCAGGTGGATATGTACAGCTACAGCTGTGGCTACCACGCGGACCACTGCCGTCGCGATAGATGCTTCAATAAAACGAAAAAAAAAGTATCTACGTAGTTGACACATGGGGTGCTTACCTTTCGCACACAAGGAAGTTGAAATGCTTCTTTCTTGTCAGGATGTTTTCCTTGCCATTCCAGGGTGAGGCAAACCGCGCGCACCGGCCATGTCTGTTATCTGCAAAATTGTTCAGCACCTAGTTAGCCTTTGCTACTTGTTTGCGTGGATAGAGAAGATTATGTTGCGGGTTCCAGAGAGGGTGAGAGAAAGAGAGAGAGAGGAAAGGAAACGCAGGGAGGCTAACTAGGCTACGCTCAGTATGCTGCCGTAGACGTGGGAAGGGGAACGGAGGGAGAGATAGAAAGGGAGATCACCTTCTCACGTGTTCGTAGGCGCCATTACGAGAAGGGCACACAGGGCACACACTGAACGATTATAACCTTGAACTCAAACCTGAGTCCTTCAAGAACTGTAAAAGCGCCTTCACAGCTGTCCTCTGCGATGAGCGTTCAGTCCAAGGACCAACCGCTTTCGGCATTAGGAGTACAAGCTGAATTTCGAAGGCTCTAGAAACGTTGGAAACTGGGGGTAATGTTAGTAATCCCTCATATAACACCAATTAGTGAGGAATGGCATATTGGCCTTCAGAGCGCTATAAGATGACTGGCCCATGCCTGTCACTCGCGTCGAGGTCATTGCAGTTAGCATTCAGGCGAACTGCTTCCTCTTCTGGGCTTAAATGCATGTTGGCTCGCACTCATTTTATGTTAGCCGCCGCGGTGGCTCAGTGGTTATAGCGCTCGGCTGCTGACCCGAAAGACGCGGGTTCGATCCCGGACGCAGTGGTCGAATTTCGATGGAGGCTAAATTCCAGAGGCCAGTGTACAGTGCGATGTCAGTGCCCGTGAAAGATCCATTCTTGTGAAAGATGCCCAGGTGGTCGAAATTTCCGGAGCCCTCCACTACGGCGTCCCACACAGCCTCAGTCGCTTTGGGGCGTTAAACCACCATAAACCAAAGCATAAAGCATTCTTTGCTTGGCAACGAATGTTCATTAATGGTAACCGTGCGCCTTAATAAAAAATTCGGGGAAAACTCGAAATGAAGGATGAACTGTCAACACAAGCGAGCACGATCTTTAGGTCACTGTGAACACCCCAATAGGCACTGAGCTCTTCTGGACGTCCTGAGGACGTTTAATACGTCTGTAGGATGTCCAAAGGAGCTCCAGTGCCCATCGGGACGTTATTTGTCAGCAGGACTCAGTACAACCGCTAGCTTGAGGTTCAAGACTTAATGAAATGCTCAAAGAAGTTGGGAAAACTGTCAGAGCGCTTCGGGTCGACGAATTGTAATCAGCGATTATTAGCTCCTTCCTATCCCTGCTCACTGGATGCAGATGCGCAACTGCCGGTAGCGAGTACTGTCGGCGTAAAATGAAATGCGAACAGCGGAGTGCATGGCCAAGACCATTTGACTAAGTCTGCCTGTCGCCATCAGAGCGCGCTTATTCGCTTTGCGATAGTCTTGCTTCTGTTTTCTTTGACGTTCATTTTCTCGCTTGGCCGCTAGGGCGCCCCGTGCATTCTTTCCACCGGTCGGAACTTGCGCAGCGCGGTATATCGCTGGCTGTCACGGCTGAGGACCGCTTGGGTGAAGCGACCGCGCTTAGCCCCCGGGGCTGCAACGCTTTGATTTCGCTTCTATCATCGTTGCGTTATCAGCACCTAGTTTCGACGCGAGCAGTGGAAAAGACCAATCGGGTTGCGGTCGGTGCCTTTCGCGACAGTTCCTGAATCGCTTGTTTCTGGTAGTGAGCGCACGTTTATCGCCACCAGAAAAGCTGAAATAACCGTGGAACCGAACGTTCACATGTATCGTGCAGCCTGAAAAGAAAGCGCGCATCGTTACTCCTTACCGTCGTGGTGTGCAGCAACGCGTCATTGCGAAGGAGACCGGCCATCCCCTGTCTACAATTTCCAGAATTTTCCAGGCACTCTGTGGTGAGTGACGGCTCGAAAACTTTCCTCGTGGATAGCGGGTTACCGGCAGTGATTAATACCTACTTATTCTTGCCTCTGCAGCTGACACACCCAACATTACGGGTCGTGAGGGGAAGGACATTTTTCAATTGTGTGCCGGCACGTCAACCATCAGACGTTGTCTGCACGAGGCTGTTCTGTGAAGCCGTGTACCGTCGCAGAACTGAGCAATGTCGGAAGAAAATACAAAACCAAGGCCTGTGTTTACGCTTCTGTTTACGCAAGACCATGCATCATGGACTACGGAGAACTGGCGCTGCGTGATGTTCATCAACGAGTCAACGCTTTCAAGCGAACAGGACCAGCGTCAGCGAATTCGGTGAGCCGACAACACCTGGTGTGTCTTTCCTGACATATGTGCACGCCGACCTGCTATATTTGAGGGTTGGATTGCTTTAATGCAATGGCCGCCATAATGAGTAGAAGAGGCTATCGTTATTTTCTTAATTCACGCAACCGGTCGTTCTATGTTTATTTGTTCGTAGTGCAACCAGACGTTGTTAACACGCCGAGAATGGAAGTAAAATCAAAGTGCTGCAGGCCTGGGAGCTAAGAGCGCTCGCTGCACCCAAGCCGTCTACAGTCGCCAGCGATATACCACGCTGCGAAAGTGGCGATCGGCGGAAAGAATGCACCGGGCACTCCAGTGGCAAAGCGAGAAAAACGAACGTCGAAGAAAACAGAAGCAAAAATATCGCAAAGCGGATGAGTGCACCTCTCTCTGATGGCGACAGGCGGACGGTGTAAAATGGACTTTTAGCCACGCGCTCCGCTGTTCGCATGTCATCTGGCGCTGCTAGTACATATAGTTCTTCAATAGACAGTATTGAAAGAATATGGGCGCGCTGAAGTCACCTTAAGTGTGGAACGCGATGTCATTAGATATCACATTTGGCGCAGCTTTTCCTTTTACAACTCATGTTTGTGTCAGTTTCTTCGCAAATCTCTTTCCATCAGCCGCAATATCCGGTTTGCCAGCTGCACTACGAGGTATCCGCTATGCCGAGACGCTGCCGACCGTTGCGTGTATGACATTTTTTTCTTCTGATTATTGATTTCGATTCTCGATCTAAGCCTCTGCCCAAAAACTGTAGGTTACTTGCAAACATTTTTTTTAGATCGTCAAACAGCGCGCGAACAACGCAAGGACACTAAGAAAAAACTTCACTATTTTCCGTGTTTTACAGCAAATTGGCCCAATGTTCTGCCTTGCTATACTTACAACCAGAGGTCACGTGACCTGCCTCGACCAATCAGCGAAATTCGTGGCATAGCGGGGTTTTTGAGTGCGGACAAATCTAATTCTGCCGAATTAAAAAAAGTGTGACGTGCATTAACACAAATATGTTGGGTATTTCAAAATTTACAAGGCAGGTTTCGCGAACCAGAAGGTAATGCAACCGGCCGGAAATGTCGGCTCCTGTCACCGAAATTCCTATTAATTGCACGAAAGATTATAAGCTCTCGCACTATGTTTGAAAGGCGGTCAGTTTGATGCATGGCAAAGTGTAATGACTGGATGAGAACGAGAAAGAAAATGCAACAATAAACTACAAATAACAACGTTGCTGGGTTCTTGTGCGCTGGCGTTACAACCGTAGCCGAAGTCAGTGCAGTACAACGAGGTGTTAACATGCTGGAATTAAGGATACGAAAATGCACGTATGTTGCCGTCAATAATTACAAACCCCTGAGAGAAGATCTTGCAGAATTGAGTGTCATATCTCGCCGCCTTCTGTCGCACACTGTCCGTTCTCCGAAGCCCGGCCAAGGCTGCCTTTCACGTAGGGCTGAACGAAAGGCACACACATCTATACTTGAATGCCCTAGTGCGAAACACACGCGCTGGTACAAACACCCGTTGACCGCCATAACCACACGCGTCGTTGCTTTCACGCGGGACGGTTGAGCACCGAAGAATCCTGCTGGAGTAGCACGTTCCAAGCAGAGTTCACCCGCATATAACTTCGAAGCAGGCAGGCCGTGAAGTCATCGCGAGACTCCCGTTCGAAACGGGTGTCTTCCAAGACGCCTACACATCACTCAAATCCATGACGGCGCTTGGGTGCGGAGATTACACTGGCGTCCTTGAGCCGACTAGTGGATCTGCGACACTACTTTTGCAATACCTTCGTACAGGCCTCCGGCTCATCTGAGCAGCAGCTGCTTGCGGTATTACCTCTTGGCTTCGCCTTCTGCGCTGCGCCAAATGCAGAGCGTCCGTGAAGCCAGGTGCTGCCATCAGGTGATTGATCGGTGACGTAAGAAGTGGCTTTCATGCGACAAGCCGTGGTTTCTTGGTGCGTGCTCTTTCTATAGCTGGCGAAAAACTGATTGCCGCTCGCTCTTATTTCTCTGAAATTCAGCCTGTACGGCTCAGAGTCCTCGTATACCCATTCAGAGCCGCTGAAAGCCTACCAGAGGAAATAAAGCCTGCAGTAGGTGTCGGGCGCCAGAACAACTCGACAACAGGGACTCCCAACTTACTCTACTTAAGTCCATGATGATTCAAGGCTACGTTGTCGAAACTTTCCAAAGTCTAGGAAGGGCAACCCTATCTTGGAGCTGAACTTGACCGAAGATGATGCACTGCTGGATGCTGGATGCAGAGCCGTGGGTATATCATAAAGTGAAATCACATGGAAGCGTGGCACGCAACGTAGGCGCCAGAAGACTACGGGTGGAATTTGTGTCTCATTCTGCCTCACATTACCGAGTGATGAAACTGGACCCGGTCCTCAAGCAGGTCGCGATGACGTCTCTTTGAATCAAGGCATCCACAGTCGTCCAGCCAGAAGACACGATACGCCCGATACATCGGAGCACACACCGCACACACCGCACGTCAGATCGTGCACCGAATGGACAGACCCCACTAGCGGCGATAAACGTTTACCCGACGCCTGAGCTGAGACATCGCTCGGTCTTGAAGTCACCTCAACGGGCCTCACCACAGCACGCTCACATCTCAACTGCGGCACCACGTCTCACGGCCGTGGGCCTCCAGGCAAAATAGTCCACAACGGCCTGGGCAAAGCCATAGCGGTATCCGGCAGTGGGACACGCACTGGGGATGCGAGGGGGAGGGGGGGGTGCGGTTCTCTTCGCTTCCGTGTTTTTCAGCCCCATCTTACGGAGCGCCGCGTGACCTCTTGTCTGCGGCGACCGCACGCGCAGGTCTATTGTCGGATGCGAAACGCATGGTGTCCTCCCCCCCGCGCTGCTCCAGATGAGCACTGACTCGAATAAGGCCGTCCGGTCCTCTCAGCTCCCACCCTGCTTCCGCCCTCCGCGGCCACAGAGCGCTGTCTGACGCTGCGGTGGCCACCATATCCCTCCTCGGACACCGACGGGCGCACGGAATTGTTCGCACGCGCCCGTGTCCGTTTCCGTTGTTCCCCTATTGGTTGCGAGCCTTGAACGAAAGTGAATGCGTCGCTTGACGCTGCTAACTGGTCTAGAACTTTCCTTTCCTGCGATGTGAAAGTATCTTTAGAAAAACTCCCCAGCTTCACACTTTCGTTTTTCTGTTGGGAGAAACGCATTTACCACGTCTACTACCCCAGACGTGCGAACAGACTCGAGGTGTTTGCCCTTGCGTGATTTTGCAAGAAATCTTTTTCAAAGTGCAAGACTTTGCACGGTGTTTCCGCAAGACTCGTCGGTATTGGTCTCTTGCTTACTCTCGGCTTCCCACGTCCGATTGGCTTGTGCCTTGCGGACTGTCGTTGTTGTTGTTTTGCCTCAAAAGCGGTGGCACATACCGACGGTGGGGGACTGTTGTTGTTTGCCTCACAAAATGGCACATAAAAACAAGGGGGATTGGCCATAACCAGACGGTGACTACTTGTATTGCAAATTGCATGCGGCAAACATGGGTGGTTGAGGGTGGTTATGGGGTCTAACAAGCTGAAATTGGCGACAGTCTGCTTTCCATCCGGCAACTTTTTCTTCACTGCGAGCTCTTTTTGTATGGACATTGCTTTTGCCACTGAAATTGATCTCTTCTTGTAATGACAGCTTCAATATTAAAAGAACAGGTGCTAATATAAAAAATGTCGGCGTTTACAAAATTTGCTGTATACCCTGCTTTCAGTGCAATAGGATGTTGAATTAGCGCAGTAAGTAGCTTAATTGTGTGACCTCAGGATGACCATAAATAGAGATGTTTAGTGCACACACGAGATTTCATTAGGTCGCGGGAGTGTCAGTGAGAATGGAGTCGTAAATGATATAAGAAATGAGAAAAATACGACACACTGTGCCCATGCTTCCGCGAGAACAGCCGCCGCGGGGAACTCACTCGGCTAATGCCGGCCGTTAGTAATTTTTTAAAGCCTACCGTTGGCAGTGAGATATGTCGGATATTGCTGGCTACTATAACTTCCAATACGGAGCGTTTCTTTCCGAAATAAACTGACCGCTTTTTTCTCAGCACTGTTAGAAACGGACTTCGTCCACAACTTGCAAGTGTCATATTGTTGTTTGGCTAATAATGTATTTGTATGCATTTTCAATCTATGAATACCTCAAACGCACCCTTGGTATATGTTTCAAAGTTTGAGTGGTGCTGATACATTGCTGAGTTAATTGCTTGCTGGCCGACATGAAATGGGATAAACTGGAGTCAGTGCGTGTATGGACCTAGCGACAGTTGGCATGCAGGCCGTTGCTGTCTTCCGGTGTCTAAACGAAGGACACGACGCTGGATGCGCCGATGTTTGAGCTGGTTTTCTGGCGACTCTTGCGGCTTGAAATGCGCCTTGAGATGCGCTTTGAGATGCGGCCAGTTATCGTGGCTGTAGAGCTGTAGACGGGCGCAGGCGCAGAACAAGCATGTTTATGCTTGAAACTGAACGCTGCCAACACGCCTATTTATATTTTTATGCTGCAGTCAAGGTTATCTCAAGTTGAAGTACTTTGTCGTCAGTATGAAGTTCGCACATCACCACAGTGATGCGCTTATTAGAATCCTACACTGCGTTAATGCTTTAGCCCCCCCCCCCCCCTCCCTCTCAAAAATGAATCGACATTATCGTCGTTAAGGGCTTCGAGAAGTTTACCAATTATTCCTCGACCAGCCATCTACTAGCTAGTGCGGTTAGCTCAGTTAGTAGAGTTCTGTTCGGGACTGCATTTCTCAAAATAGGAAGAATTTTTATTTAAATGTGGATGTTCAGCTATCTAGCTGCCTTCTGTGGCTGCCTGCTGTAATGTCTGGGTGCTATGTGCAATTCTTGCTCGCTGTAGTTGAGCCCTGTGACGCTGGTAAATTCACTGAGCGAGGAAGTGAAATACTTTAGCTGAAGGACACACATACAGAGGTTGCCTGTAAGAAAACTAGTTTTGAGGAAAGGCGCAGTAACTGTCTCAGTTCTCGGCGGAAATCTCAACCGCGTCGTCGAGGAAGGGATGAGAAGGGAGAGTGAAAGAAAGAAGTGCCGTTGTGAAGGGCTCCGGATGAATTTCAACCGTTCGAGACCCTGCAGCGCAACAACCTAAAGACGAGGAACAAAAGGAAATGAGCAGAAGGTGCAAGTCGAGCTGCAGGGTATCAAAAGGTCGAAATTCATCCGGAGCCTTCCACTACATTGCCACCGCGGTGGCTCAGTGGTTATGGCTCTCGGCTGCTGACTCGAAAGAAGCGGGTTCCGTACCGGCCGCCGGCGATCGCATCTCGATGGAGCCGAAATGCTGGAGGTCCGTGTACTGTGCGATGCCAGTGCACGTTAAAGGACCCCGTGTGGTCGAAATTATCTGGTGCCCTCCACAACGGCGTCCCTCATAGTCTGAGTCTCTTTGGGACGTTAAACCCCACAAACCAAACCAAGCTGTCCCTTTTGCTTGTTCCTTGTCTCTGTTCTATAGCTTGTTGCGCGAACGAATCATTGACCAACTAGACCCAACCGCGATACTCTTTAATTTATACCACATGGGGACCATTAACATCCACTGATATCGCACAGCAAACGGGGAAAATTTTTTTCTCCATCGAAACGCGGCCGCCTTGGTCGCGATTGAATCCGTGCGCGGCGGCCGTAGATTGTGGGTATTGTAGTATGTGGGCCGTAGTGAGCCAGTCATCCCATTTTTGACAAAGAGGGTGCAGTTAGACAATTAAGCGGCATTGCACTGCAAAGGTGCGTATGCCGTAGTGGCTCAGTAACGAGTGGCTGTTAAGGTCGTGTGGTGTATAGGTGTAGCCTTCAAAGCGCATCGTAGGCACCGCCTGGCAGTGAATTTGGTAGAGCAACTTGTCCTAACGATTCCTGTACTCTTGTAGTTCTTTCGTCCATAAGAAACAGTTTTTAGGTGCTGCGCACCTTTCGGCAAAAACTACACTTTACAGTATGCACCAAATAAATGAACTAAATCGACCTTCATTTTGACCTTCGATGAATAGAGCAGGAAATTATTAGAGTTCTCCGTAAGGAGCCTGGATCGGATCCAGGGCATCTCAGCGTAACTCTGCTGTTTCCTTCCCATTGAAATGAATTGAAAATTCGTTTTTGAGGAAGGGAAATGGCCCAATATCTCTCTCGCATATTTCGACGGTCACCCAAACCGCGCCGTAAGGGAAGGGATAAAGGAAGTAGTGAGAGAAGAAAGGAAAAAAGAGGTGCCGTAGTAGAGGGCTTCGGAATAATTTCGACCACCTGGGGATCTTTAACGTGCACTGACATCGCACAGCAGACGGGCGCCTTTTGCGTTTCGCCTCCATCCAAACGCAGCCGCCGCGGTCGGGTTCGAACCAGGGTGCCCCGGATCAGTAGCCGAGCGCCCTCACCACTGAGCCACCGCGGCAGTCCTTTCCATTCCTTAATTGAAGTTTATTGGGGGTGGAGGGTAAAAGCGGTTAGGGAGGCGGCCCTTGCGTTTGATCAGCTGTTGATGGTGCGCGGTTGCGTCTCGGTAGAGGCGGAACCCCAAAGGCGCCCCTGTGCTGTGTGATGTCAGTGCACGTTAGAGTTGGAGAGGGCAGATAAGCTCCGCCTTAAGGGTCTCCCGCGATATCATAGTGGATTAGGCTTTGTATCCAGAGCAATTTGACACTTTTGATCACATTTTTCAAATTTTTTCAAATTATTCCGGTGCCCTCCACTACAGCACCTCTCCCTTTCCTTCTTTTCTTTCTCTCTTTCACTCCCAACTTTATTCCTTAAAAATTAATAATAATAATAATAATTATAATAATAATAATAATAATAATAATAATAATAATAATAATAATAATAATAATAATAATTGGTTTTGGGGGAAAGGAAATGGCGCAGTGTCTCTCATATATCGTTGGATACCTGAGCCGCGCCGTAAGGGAAGGGATAAAGGAGGGAGTGAAAGAAGAAAGGGAGAAAGAGGTGCCGTAGTGGAGGGCTCCGGAACAATTTCGACCACCTGGGGATCTTTAACGTGCACTGACATCGCACAGCACACGGGCGAGTAATGCGAGACGTTTACTGCGCCATTGCCTTTCCTCAAAAAACAATTTTCAATTTTAATGGGAATGGGTTTTTTACACAACAGCCAAACATGAATATGAACCGAAATTATGGCTCTAATCTTGGACTGTCAGAAAGTAAAGGGCAAATCGGTTTAAAATATTTACGCAACCCGTGGAAAGCAATTGTGCGCTCTTCGTTCATGAATTTATCTCCATGCGCGAAGAGCTAATCGGAAGCTTATCTTAGAGCGCGCTGCGGCACTTCCGCTTGTTTCACAGGGTAACAAAAGAACACGCTCCTTGCGTTCAGTCGGTTGTTTTCAGCAGTCCGTTCATGCCATGTTGCGATTCAGTTCGAAGTTTGCTTTGCTTTGTTGCTTTGCTGTTGCGTGCCGTTACTTGGTCGTCTACATGGAGAATTTCAGTCGTTTGTCTCACTTATCTCGGCGGAAACCAGAACCGCGCCTTAAGGGAGGGAAGGAATGAAGGAGGGACTCTAATGACGCAGGCCTGCAAAGCCTAGCGTCGGCTCTACCCCCCACCCCATCCCTCCCTCAGCATTTATCACCCGACACTTTGTAGGCGGCTCCAAACACGCACATTACCCTCCAAGTCCACACAAACCCCTCCTGTACCCTCTGCCACCACCCCAAAGCCACTCTCGATCATATCCTTTTCCTCTGCCCGGCGGAAACTCCCCCGCGGGGCCTGGAGCACTTTACCACTTGGGAGGCTTGGGAGACCCTACTGCGCTCCGAGGACCCGGCCAAGCAGGCCATCGCCACAGGCCGGGCTGCCAGCGTCATGAGCCTCCGGGACATGAACGTTTGAGTGCAGTGGGGCCGTGCGGGGGCCCAAGGACCGGAACGTTCTGAACTCCCCTGTGTCTAATACAATGGGTACAAGCTTTCCCCTGGTCTGGTGCTCGGCTTATTCAGGGTGAAATGTTTGGGAAATGGGTCATTGACCCCACTTTGAGTGCAAGAAAACACCTTGCGCCATGTCGCTCTTTGGCAACAGATGCCCTTAAAAATCCATCATCATCATCATCATCATCATCATCATCATCATCATCATCATTTCCAGTATTGGGCCAATTAACTGTGCTACTTGGGGTAGGCAACACGTTGGCCATTAAAGTGTCGTCAAAACTCGCAATGCGCGCTGGCGGAGAACGGAGAACGAAGCGTGCGCAGAACCAACGGGACAGCGGCTAAGCGCGCTCTTCGGGGAGAAATCGCGGTCCATGAACTCTCGCGCCGATCCAGGAAGCGAGCGAGGTACGCCTCGAGAACAGGGCGTCACTCGCCCGGCGAGGCATGGAGGAGGGAGAGAGAGAAAATAAAAGAAAGCGAGGAGGAGGGCAGGGGCCCAACGCCGTGAACCGGCTCTCCCGTAGCGCCCGCGGCGCTAGAAGCGTCTCAGCGGGTCACGGTTGTTTTATTTGTTCGCGTCGCCCCACCTTGCGCTATAAGGAGCGCAACGCTTGGCTGGATTCCAACGGGTTGCGCTGACCTTGGCAGTGGAAGACGCCGACGGAGCACGGGGAGTCGCTGTGGTGAAGAGACGCAGCCGCTATGCGGTATATGAATCAATGATGACGATGTGATTAGGAAGGGAGCGATTGCTGAACGAGTGAGTGAGTGAGTGGTTTAACGTCCCAAAATGACTCA
>JARKHS020016218.1:0-61982 GCA_030143305.2 Amblyomma americanum | reverse complement strand
GCAGGTGACCCTGCTCGGCTGCTCTGACCTACAGGCTCAAAAGGCCTTGGTTGTGCGTGCCCGGGCATTGGCTGACGCCACTGGGGTCCCGTACTAGGGATCCCAATTAATGTTTGTGAGGGCCGGCCCTTTAAGGGTCGGTCCAATCATGCCTCCCTGTAAATACTTTTTTTTCTAGCCAATAAAATTTTTCACCACCACCACTCCCAGGACAGCGAGAAGGGCTTCCAAACGAAGCTGTTATCAGACTGTCTCACGCACATAAAGAACTGAAGGACTCAGAGGTGGCGTAGCCACAAGCGGGCTCGGCTGTCACGAAATGAATGCCTGGAATTTTGGCCGTGCTCAATTTAAAGCTAGCAAGGAACCTTACAGATAAAGAACCAAAAGCAACTACACGAATATGTTAATGTGTGGAAACAGTTTCGCGCGGCCCCGATCAATCGAGGTAAATCTGGTGGCAGCTCATGTCACAAAGAAAATCGTAAAGCCGCGTCCCGCCGGCAGCACAACGGGTCGCGGTAATATCGTTGCAGGAAACAAACACTTACACAGGAATGGTCGCAGATTTCACAAGCACCATACCCAAAAACCAAATCACCACGCTGGTCACCAACGCATACAGGGACAATCGTAACCTATTCCCTGATCGGATGGACAATGTGATCCTCACCGAAATTCTTGATCTGAAGAAAAGAAACCTTTCGAACCCGACCGCGGCGGCTGCGTTTTTATGGAGGAAAAAACGCTAAGGCGCCCGTGTGCTGTGCGATGTCAGTGCACGTTAAAGATCCCCAGGTGGTCGAAATTATTCCGGAGCCCTCCACTACGGCACCTCTTCTTCCTTTCTTCTTTCACTCCCTCCTTAATCCCTTCCCTTACGGCGCGGTTCAGGTGTCCAACGATATATGAGACAGATACTGCGCCATTTCCTTTCCCCCCAAAACCAATTATAATAATAATATATAAAAGAAACCCAAGCAATTCCGTTTTAAATGATTGTACACGCCCGCACCTCCACTAATAACGCGCAGATCAGGGTGCTAGAGTGGGCGCAGCATGAAGCTCATTGGCAACCTCCTGCCCATGGGCAACTTTAAAGCCTTTCAGAGCCTAGCAATGTCGCACTATCATCGCTGGCAAGCGTATGCGGGGGTACCGTCTGCTAGCACGGCAGGACCAATTTAACAAAACTCAATAGCCGACGCTATCACCTTCAGCGTCAACATGAAAACTGCCCCGACCGATTCCTAGTTCGCGGACATCCACATGCGGAATGGTAAAATGTCTGAGTCTAAGATAGCTTGAGAGCCCTACGTTACGACACACTGTAATACTAATAGCCCGCTGTGAGAAAGCTTAAAGATCGGCAACATTAACAAACTGGGTCGAGTTCCGCACGGTCATCGAGCAAAAGCCCCAAAAGAAGAATAACAACATGGAAGGCCTGGCTGACACGATGAGGCGACGTCGCAAGGTAGTAGCCAAGCACGGCGAGGAGGTGTAGCTTAAGGGCAAGACCGTAAGCATGCACACCAGACTTCACGTGCGGGGAGAGTCGCCGGAGATTCGTTCGAAAATGGAAGATGCAGAAGAACAACAAAATGCTGCGGCTGGCATTGGCAAGCTCACAGGCGAAGCCCAGGAATACGGCAGGACATTTTCGACAACAAAATGGCGTAAGACTTATAGTGAATTGCAAGACACGCTGGATGGTGAAGACTTGGCTCCTTCTGATGCGCCACCAGCTCGACCACGCCACCAGCAAACGGGTCAACCAACCGCCCTGACGACTAGAGCAACAATTGGAGGGTGCTTAATATGAGGTGGCAGACATCTTCAGAAAGACTTGCCGACTCCGGTCGAATGCGCCGTCCTTTGTGGGTCAGGTACCCAGGGCTATACAAGGCGCTTGAATAGGACTGTCTCCATAACCTAGTTCGTCAAAGCGACCTATGCCCTTACTCCCAAACCACTCACGTTAATAAATCGAATGCTGTCTTACCAGAACACTCCTTTATTCGAGGCTGTGGCATAGTTCACGAAACGCGTCAGATCTACGCAACACCAGCCCGCCGATTGCAAACATTTTTTTAAATTGGTTTTTGGGGAAAGGAAATGGCGCACTATCCGTCTCATATCGTTGGACACCTCAACCGCGCCGTAAGGGAAGCGATTAAGGAGGCAATGAAAGAAGAAAGGAAGAAAGAGATGCCGTATGTGAAGCGGCTGCGGAATAATTTCGACCACCTGGGGATCTTTAACGTGCACTGACATCGCACAGCTCACGGGCGCCTTTGCGTTTTGCCTCCATAAAAACGCAGCAGCCGCGGTCGGGTTCGAGCCCGGGAACTCCGGATCAGTAGCTCAGCGCCTTAACGACGGAGCCACCGTGGCGGGTGATTGCAAACATGCCTACATAATCTACATTCACTTTTTATTAATGCGAGGGCATTATTTCTTGGCTATGTCGGCGAGGATGTGTCATCAAAACGTTGTCCGCATCACGCGCACAACCTGGACACATTTCTTATTGTGTAAATAGTTTGTACATATTACTTCTCCCCCTATCCTGTCTTCCTGTCCCCTCGCCTCTTTCATTTCATTTCTTCATTCTGCCTGCTATCCTTTATTTCCGCTGCCTCAGCTCAGGTGCTTCAGTACCGATGGCAGATGCCGGGGCTAGCAAAAATCTTTTCCTTCCTTTTTACTATTATTTTTAATAAAACCACTACCACCAGCCTTTGCGGCGTTCTCAGAAGAGAGAGGATCAAACGAATGGTTGTAATCAAAGAAGATGACTTGACGAAGAGGGAAAAAATTATGTCGAAAGGATGCTTAGTTAATTAGAGCCAATATGTCGAAATCTTTCGTAAAGGTTTCGCTAGCTTAGGCGTTAAAATAATTGCAAATATGCCTACATCATTTTAACGCCTAAGCTAGCGAAACCTTTAGCGAAACATTTCGACATCATGGCTCTAATTAATTAGCTAATCATCCTTTCGACATAATATTTTGCCTCTTCCTCACGTCATCGTATTTCGATTACAACCATTAGTTTGATCCTCTCTCTTCTGAGAACGCCGCAACGGCTGCGGACACGTTTTGATGACACGACCTCGCCGACATAGCCAAGTAATAATAGCCTCGCATTAAGAAAAACTGGGTTTGTATTATCTCGGCTACTGATCTGGAGATCCCGGGTTCGAACCTAACCGCGGTGGCTGAGTTTCGATGGAGGCGAAACGCTAAGGCGTAGGTGTGCTATGCGATGTCAGTGTACGTTAAAGCTCCCCAGGTGGTAGAAATTATTTCAGAGCCCTACACTACGGCGTCTTTTTTTTTCTTTCTTCTTCATTTGTCTCATTTATCCCTTCCCTTATGGCGTGGTTCAGGTGTCAGCCGATATGTGAAACATATAATGCGCCATTTCCTCCCCAAAAACCAATTTTCATTTTTTTTTTCTGAGCCAATACAGGATATGCAAAGCGGAAGCTATTGGCCTTCATAGTGTTCACTGGCGTTGGCGCTGACAACGCTCTAGACGCCGATAATTTTGAGAAAAGGAAGGGCGTATAACGGCTCCCTGTGTCAGTGGATGCCTCAATCGCGCTTTGCGGTTAATGGCGGTGTTGAGAGTGAGAACTGGGCTGCATGCTTCAGCGCTGAAAACGTTGTGGCAGACGCGGCACTCCATCATTAGGCCGCAGCGTTCAGTGGGTGACCAACTTCTCGCGATAGGCCATTAATTGCCACCTGCCAGGGTGGCACTCGGGTTCGAACCGGATCGCAGAGGCCACGTTGAGATCACCAGGTAGTTGATATTTAGTCGCAGACCTCCACTACGGCACTTCTTGTTTCCTTTCTTCTATCATTTCTCTATCGTTTCACTTACAGCGCGGTTCCTGGTGTCCGCCGATATACATGAGACAGTTACTGCGTCATTTCATTAACTCCAATTTTCCGCGGTGACAGGACTCGCCACGGTGGCTCAGTGTTTAGGGCGCTCGACTACTGATCCGGAGCTCTCGGGTTCGAACCCGACTGCGAAGGCTGCGTTTTTATGGAGGAAAAACGCTAAGGCACCCGTGTGCTGTGCGATGTCAGTGCACGTTAAAGATCCCCAGGTGGTCTAAATTATTCCGGAGCCCTCCACTACGGCACCCCTTTCTTCCTTTCTTCTTTCACTCCTTCCTTTATCCATTCCCTTACGGCGCGGTTCGGGTGTCCAACGTTATATGAGACAGATACTGCGCCATTTCCTTACCCCTCCAAAAAAAAAACCGGGCTGCAGGCTGTGCGCGCTGCATATTCAGTGCTGGGAACACAATAAAAATAAATAACAATTGGTTTTGGTGGAAAGGAATTGGTGCAGTATCTGTCATATATCGGCAACACCTGAACCGCACCTTAAGGGAAGGGATAAAGGAGGGAGTAAAAGAAGGAAGGAAGAAAGATGTGCCGTAGTGGAGGGCTTCGGAATAATTTCGACCACCTGGGGTTCTTTAACGTGCACTGACATCGCACAGCACACGGGTGCCTTAACGTTTTTTCTCCATAAAAACGCAGCCGCCGCGGTCGGTTTCGAACCTTGGAACTCCTGATCAGTAGCCGAGCGCCCTGACCACTGAGCCACGGCGGCGGGTTGGGAACGCAATGAACGTAGGTTTTCGTAGCTGGACACCAACGCCATCAACATGAAAGCGAGATTGAGGTGTCCACTGACCCAGGTAAGCAAGTTGTGCGCCTTTCTTGTCGTGGAAACGAACGGCCCGTACAATGTTAACGACAGCAAAGAATGCAGGCGGCTCACTTGTGTTTGGCTTTGGAGGAAAGAAAATGGCGCAGTAACTGTCTCACATATCTTGGTGGACACCCGAGCCGCGCCGTAAATGAAGAGATAAAGGAGGGAGGGAAACAAGAAAGGTACAAAAAGGAAATGAAAATTGAATTGTGAACAAAGGCGCGGCACGCCGCGGCGCAGCGGTGGAAATCCTGTAGCTCGGTGGAACTAGTGGCGCTTGCGCAGTAGCGACAGTTACCCGAAATGCGCCGCTGTCTAACAATTACATACGATTTCTGCATAGGGGCAGGCGCATCTCCGGTATTTTGCAACATAATAGGTTTCGTCAGGCAGTGAGGGACGCCGTAGTGAAGGACTGGAAAATTCGAGCACCTGCTTACGCTCTTTACGTTGCATGAACTTATAAAATCGATAGCACAACTCCGCTAAAGAGGACACTAGACATCGCAACGTGTGTCGCCGCCAGGCCGTCAGCACACCGCAAGAATTCGTAATCACAACGTCCTGTTCGTTACACAGGCATCTTTGGCTTAGAATGTTCGAATGTGTTTAAGCAGGCGCAATTTAGGGCGTAGATGACGCTCTCCTGAATAAAACGCAAAAAAGCATTAACAAAATTACTTACTATAATGCCTCAGTGAGGCACGATTTCAACAACCTTTCTAAACTCCTCTTGTTTGGTTCAGGCTAACAAACTATACCGCCAGTATTACGCAGACTAACTGTTGAGGAAACAATAGTTGCAGTGTTCGTCTCGCTAATCAATAGACTCCCCAGCCACCCCCTAATAGAGAAGCGAAACAAGGGATTGGATTTTGGATTGCCAAACTTATTATTGTCCAACGGAAAGGGATTTCGCTTCACTATGCTACCTCGTAAAGATTTGCCGGTGCTTGCGGTAATGACCTTGAAGTTAGCTAGATGTTAAACCACTTACGGCGCGGTTCGGGTGTAGACCGATGTATGTGAGACAGCTACAACGCCATTTCCTTTCCTCAAAACCGATTCGGGCGTCCAAGATATATGAGGCAGTTACTGTTCAATTCTTTTCTTCAAAACCAACTTTACCAAACCAATCTTCCCGGATTCGAACCTGACCGCGGCAGGCGTGTTTCGATGGAGGCGAAATGCGAAAGGCGCCCGTGTGCTGTGCAATGTCAACGCACTTTAAAGATCCCCAGGTGGTGGAAATTATTCCGGAGCCCTCCACTACGGCACCTCTTTCTTCCTCACTCCCTCCTTAATCCCTTCCCTTACGGCGCGGTTCAGGTGTCCACCTAAATGTGAGACAGATACTGCGCCATTTCCTTTCCCGAAAAATTAATTTTCAAGAGAAAGGAGGAAGGTGGCAGTGAAAAAATGAAAAGTGAAAGAGCTGCACTGTGGTTGTCTCCGGAATGATTTCTACCACCTTGAGATTTTTAGGCTTCTCGAGCTTTACTTTGGGTGCAACTGCATTGCCATAAGTATTCCCAATGGTTAGTTTCTGTGAAGAAATAGTGCGGCCTTTTCATGTAGGACGCCTTCAAAAGTAGTTCTCTCTTTGAGCGTGTAGTTTAATTGAGTTGAATTTCATAACTCCACGGCTTCCTCTTTTTACTGGTAGCGCACTTACAAGAGGCAGCGCCTTCGGTTCCTGAGGCGTGCATTTAAAAGGGGAAAAGATAAGCGTCGATTTCCTATATTCATGCCGGTTGTTTGGTGAGCAAAAATCACATTAGCTCTTATTCAATGAACTTGGTTCTAGGATTTTTGTTGCCATACCTGCGGAGCCCAAGCGCCCGCAACGGCTGTTGTCATTCTCGTTCAATCATGCTTTACATGACACTTTCGATAGATCAAGAAACCGCCTGTCCACCGGTACAGTAGAGGAGGCAGGGACAGGCGCTGATAAACATTCCCAAGGCCTACTGCAAGAAATATGTTCAACTGTGGATTATCTCGCGCAGACAGTCGCCCTTCGGTCGCAGGATGACCACGTGTCATCATGTGACCAGCGCCTGGAAAGTGACTGTGCACCCGCAGTGATCGTTGGGCGAGCCCAACTTTCCAGAAGATCTGTATGTTTTAGATGCTGCTTTGGCTTCGCTAAAATAGGAATGCCAGGCAGCAGCACGCAGACAGTATGCTTTGAGTTTAACGCTTTACGCCTAACTTGCATCCGTTCTTATCCTGTTAGCGAGGAGACGATCGCGAACCATACCTTTGGCACAGGCTCATTCAAACTAAAGACCGCACTGAGCTTGATCTACGTATATGAGCTTCCCTCGAATGTGGAGATATATGGGAGAGAGGGGGTGAGTGCTTTGCCCTGAAGTGGGCGTAGTCACGCCGATGATCATCCGGCAACCAGCTCTATTGGTCAGTAATGTTATCTCTATAAGTTCTTCATTTCGTGTAAACGCTCATTTGGAATCTTGTCATGCTAGGCGAAAATCCGTCTATAAACCAAAAAAAAAGGTAGTTTCCAACTGGTTGAGGCGTCAGCCTATAGTATCGAGGAGGCATTGGTTCGAATCCCATAAACACGCATTTTATTCCTTGGATATAGTACAAATGCAATGGTGTACTTTATTTTCACGACTCGCCAGTGGTGCGGACCCTCGGACCAAAATTGGCGAACAAGAGGGATGAAAATGTAGGCGTTAAATGTGTGAAAAGCAAGTGAAAACGCGAAATCTTCAACAGACGCAAAATACTTTTATTCTATCTTTAGTAGTCGCAACAGTGGGCATACAGCGCACATTTGCGCAATGAAGGGGGCTCTCGTTGATCTGTGTGCTGCAGAAATTTTCTGCTTTGGACATTATAGGAAAAAATGAGAATAAATGAAAAGTACGCTACATGATACCGAGACGCCAGTTCGTCTTCTTTTCATTTGTCACTACTCTTTTCGTTTCCAGAAAATATATTTCAATCGTATTTCCCACACCAGTTCACCCCTTATCGTAAAGGTACGAAAAAAATCGGAAACATTTTGCGTTTCGGAAGATGCTGCGCGAATATGTGAGAAATGCGCGCAAAGTAGCTAGCTTTCTTCGCGGACGAGAGTTAAAAATAATTATGGTGGATTAGTGTAGTTAAGGCAAATGCGAAATATTTGCGCTAGAAGCTCGGGTTTAAATTCGGCTCCAGGGCTCAGACCCAGTGTTCATGAATGACAGTTATTTGGATAGCGATAATGGGTTAATATTCATATTTGTCATTCTCTCATTTACATTCATAGATACATGGGAGTCTTGCTGCCACTCCTGCCGCAGTGGTGGAGCGGTCAAGCGATACTCCCCATCTACTGCCCTTCTATGACAGGTGCTACCATAGGCGGGACTTCGGTTGCTTGGGTTGGGTTGTGGCTCAGGTTGCTCTTCTCGAGCTGCCTCTCGCAACTGAGTTAGCGTCTGACTCGGGTGGAAGGTTGCTAGAAAAAGTTAAGGAAAGGAAAGGACGCCTGTCTCACATATTTCGGTTGACACCCGAACCGGGCGTAAGGGAAGGAAATTGAAATGAAAATCGGTTTTATGAAAAGTAAGTGATGCCTGTCTCACAATTCTCACTGAACACCCGTACCGCGCCGTCAGGGAAGGAAAATCCCTTTTCTTATGGCGCGGTACAAGTGTCCACCGAGATTCGCTATGTTTGGCTCACGGCCAAAGACGCAAACGACACCGGCTTTTCTGCGACACGAGCTCCTTAACGCCGTCACGTTAAAATTGGTTTGCTGAGGTAAGGAAATGGCGCAGTAATTGTCTCACATATCTCGATGGACACCCAGACTGAGCCGTAAGGAAGGAACAAAGGAGGAGTGACAAAACAAAGAGAAAGAGGTGGCGTAGTGGAGATCTCCGGAATAATTTCAACCACCTGGGGAACTTTAACGTGCACTGACATCGCACTGCACTGGGCACTGGGTAAGTCCCGGCAACCAGGCGGCGGCTCCTTATCCCGAGGGCCTAGAGACCGGGGACAAGCGGTCTCCCTGGGGGATTTCTCGAAGGAACGCTTCCACTCTTTTGCTGACTCACATCAAACTCCCGCGCTGAGCGCCTGATTTATTCGCCCCCCCCCCCACCATCCCTTAATACCAAAGAAGAATCAATCTGGCGTCGCCTGCAGACGCGAACGCTGCCTACACCACACAATCTTTCTAAATTTATGCCGGTACAGCATATGGCCGGCGTCCCTTTCCCCGCCGGGCGGTGCCTCTCCGAACCTGGGAGGACAGGGAGACCTCACTACGGTCAGCGGACCTGGCCAGGAAGAAGTGCGCCGTCAGCCAGGTCGCTTACGTCATGGATCAGCACCACATGAACGTTTAGACCGTGAGTGGGGTCGTGCAGAGACCCAAGAGGCCTGCGGGCCTCGAATTGCCTTGCTAAATAAAATTTTTCCATGCATTGACAGCACACGGGCGCCTTTACGTTTCGCCTCCATGAAAACGCTACCACCGTGGTCGGGTTCGAACCCGGGTACTCCGGCTCTCTAGGCGAGCGCTTTAACCACTGAGCCAACGCCAAAAGTACATAAAGACAGAGGATTAACATAAAAAGACTCGTGGGACAAATATTTTGCAAATAGCACTTTCGAGGGACAACCTTATGGCTCTGAGGATAAAACCTTATACGCCAGCTTGGCCTAAAAGCAATAACCAGACAGTTGTCACGCGCAGAAGTAAACGCACACAATCATTCCTACCAAAAGCGATATAACGTACCATCGGAATTTGAGCCTTCTACCTGGCAGGGCCAAGAAATTGCTGTGTATGACTAACTGACCGCTGCTACGCTACAGCAAGACATCATAGTTAACACAGAAAGTATTGCTCGCCACAGTGACATCTTTGGCTAAAACAGTCGTTCTATTTGTCGCCGAGAAAAAGGGCGACGGGTTACACCGCGGAGAGGAAGGGGATGCGGATGAGGAGGAGCAACATCGCGAGTCACCGCCGCTGCCACCACACTTCTCGTGTCGCGGCTGCAGCTGCACTAAACGAGAGACGTACGCGCAGGCTGAGTGCAGCGGCAGATTGAGAAGAATAACAAGAGCGAGGATGAGAGAGAAAAAAAAGAAAGAAGGGAGAGAGAAAAGGCGCTGAAAGGGCTATAAAGGAACTGGAGCAGACGACACGAAACTAGTGCCGAGGATTCCTTCATTTATTTCGTGTTCCACGCGCGCTGCACTTCCCTTTACTCTTTCTTACTCTTTTCCGATCGCTGTTTGTCGCTGGCCTTCCGCGCACGGCTGTCCTTCACTTCGTTATTTCCTTTTCTCTGCGCTTTATTTTCTTACCGCTTCTCATCCTCTCTCCAACCGTTATTTGTCGCCGCCCGCGCAGCGGTGGTGCTGCTGCCTGCGTCGCGCCTCCCATTTTCTTTTCCCTTGCCTCCACCACTTCGCCCCTGGGCGGCGTTTCGCGCGGCGCCGTCCGCCGCCTCGGGGCACGTTTTGCCTTCGCCGCGTCGCGCGGCTTGAAATTCGAAAATTTCTAAAGCCAAGCGCCTATTATGCAGTAGAACGCGCTCTGCAACAAAGACTGCATAGAAATATTAATGAAATTTAATATCCCAAACCCCCGTCTACAGCGATTTTGCAACCTTCACAATCACGTCTTGTTTGTTTTGGCTAACTACCACTATTGTCAGTATTACGCAAACAGGATTCCGAGGAAAAGATAGTAGCAGTGTTCGTCTCATTTATCAGAGGACACCTCAGCCACGCCTTTAGAGCAGGGGAAGGAGGAGGAGGAGCAAATGCTCATTGTACTCTAGTACCTCTTTCTGACGTTTGGGGGCGTCTTCAGAGATGTTCATTTCTTGGTTGTGTTGCCAGGAGTCTTCTCGGTCGAGCACGTCCACTGTTAGACAATGATCACTTGTTCTTAGTCCAGGGCCCGTATTCCAAGTTTGTGTCATAATAAGAAGCGTGCGTCATAATCTGGCGCAGCGGACAAACCTGATTGGTCGAAACGCCGGAAGCAGATGTGGTGGTTCGGTTGCAGCGAAAAGGGTCGAAGAAACCTCATGGCGACGTCAAAAACATAGCGTACGCAGCCGATGCTCGACAGCCAACATGGCGGCGCACTCTGAAGCGGAGCCTCTCGATTCTAAATGAACTCGCCGATGTTACTTCGTTTTTCGGTCCGTGAACTGGCTATTAACTGGGTATGGGACTTTCGCATCGCCTTGTCTTGCCTATATCAAATTGGATGCACGATAAATTTGGCCAGTTTTTGTAGCGCAAGCTACCCTGGCCGAGGTTGACCAGCTTCGCGTGCATCGTGGAGAGCCGTGCTACGCATGCGGGAGGAGCAGTGACGTAACAAAGGTGAATAAAAAAAGCCCTGTGTCGAAGCTGGGAATCCAACCAGGGCTTTGGCGTTTGAGGCACAGACGTTACCACTGCGCCACGACGGCTCAATGTTTAACCGTGATTAAAGGCGCAAAATCAATAAGCGCAAAGTATGGACATAAGGAGTTTAATATCGAGAGAATCGAGCATGTTCTAAAGAACAGAGGTAGCCTAAAAGCGGTGAAGGGAAACTAGGCATAGGGAAAACCAAGATGTATGCTTTAAGAGACAAGGAGGGCAGTGTCATTAGCAATATGGATAAGATAGTTAAAGTAGCCGAAGTAGTCGAATTGGGCGGAGCGCATATGGCAGGTTCTCTCAGATCATGAATAGCAGGTTACCAATGTCCCTCAAGAGAGAAGTGTACAACAGCTCTATCCTACCGGTACTCACCTACGAGGCAGAAACGTGAAGGCTAACGAAAAGGGTTCAGCTTAAGTTAAGGACAGCACACCGAGCCATGGATAGGAAAATGATAGGTGTAATGTTGAGAGCCCGGAAGCGGGTCGAGTGGGTGAGGCAACAAACGCGTGTTAATGACATCCTAGTCGAAATCAAGAGGAAGAAATGGGCTTGGGCAGGGCATGTACTGCGAACGCAAGATAACCACTGGTTCTTAAGAGTGAGAGAGTGGATTCCAAGAGAAAAGCGTCGCAGGGGGCGGCAGAAGCTTAAGTTGGCGGATGAGATTAGGAAGCTTGCAGGCATAAGGTGGGCGTAGCTGGCAAAGCACAGGGTTAGTTGGCGAGACACGAGAGAGGCTTTTGCCCTGCTGTGGGTGTAGTAAAGATGATGATGGCGAGTTAATACGGGCCTTTCATATATTAACTCTTCCGAACCTGATCTCCCCGCGCTTATGCTATGTATATCCTGGCCTAGCAGGGCTAGGTCATCACCAATTTTTTTATTTCGTTGAATGATTCGGCAGCTCCAAGGCCTAACGATTTTGTTGCAGAAATTGTTCTCTTCATTCAAACCAGATGGCGCCACTGTTACCGTAGTTGCCTGCGTATGTTAAAATGTAATATAAACCATATTGTTCCGAAAAATGAGTTTATTGCGCGCAGAAATGTATTTCCTATTCTAAAACTCCGTATTAGTTGCTGAAGCGCCCTGCATCATGGCCGTGTGTAATGCATTTGCAGCGTGAAACCGTTCGCACGGATGGTTAAGTCGCCAGCTACGCGCTACTACACCGCCGCGTTTGACATAATAATAATAAAATAACAGTTTTTTGGGGAAAGGAAATGGCGCAGTATCTGTCTTCTATACCGATGGATACCTGAACCGCGCCGTAACGAGAGGAATAAAGGGGGGGGGGGGGAAGTGAAAGACGAAAGAAAGGGATGCCGTAGTGGAGGCCTCCGGAATAATTTCGACCACCTGGGGATCTTTAACGTGCACTAACATCGCACAGCAGACGGGCGCCTTAGCGTTTTGCCTCCATAAACCGCAACCGCCGCGTTTGACATGCCAGAGGTGTTTTTTTTTGGGAGTTTCATACGGTTTTCGATACTCGCTGTGGTTTGGCACTGCACTGAGGTCGAGAGTTACCTTGCAAGTTAGTTTTCAGGCGTCAATGGGCATGCGTGCGCTTCGTGCCATGGCGAACCGGTGAAAACTTGGTTTGCGAATTCTACCAACGCATATATGAAGAGAAACACAGCAAGATTTTTTAGCTCATTCCTTTTACTTATTTTCTGCAGAAAATTTTAAAAAATTGGCTGTGGTCTAGCTCTGGTTATCCCTAGTTGAATGGCGAAAACTTTGTTTCCTTTGCAAGTCGCCTGCGCAGCGTCTCATTCCGACGCTATCCAGAAGTCAACGCGGTCTCTTCAGCAGTTGAAGAGTAACTCCGGGACGTGGCACGCATTCCTTTTGCCGCATATTCATTACGACATTTCTCGAGTCGTGCGGCGCGCTCTTCTGGCGTCGCTTGAACGCGCTTTGTCTTCCTCGCTTAGTTTTATCGTTGTTGCGTCTCTTTCGTGCTCTCGATAACGACCACAATACACTAGTGCTGCTGCCGTTGCTGATAGGAAGAAAGGAAAGTGCATGGGCCTGCCTACTGGCTTAAGCCGAGCCACGCTCGCTGCCGCGTGCTGAAAGTAGGAGTGTTAAAAGATAGGAGAGCAAAGATAGAAAGAAAAAGCGCGCGCTATATGCCGCGGGCCGATCCCGGCGGCAGTGCCATACCGGGCCGACCTGTGCCAGATAGCTTCAAGCCAACCACTCCGCCATATTCCAGAAATAAGTTTAATATCTTGGCTCGAAGTACCCGCAGCAGAAATCAGGTATCAGATGTCATGGCGGTGGCACCTACCTTCCACCATCTCCAGAATACAATGATGCCGTTGCTGTTGCTGATAGAAAGAGAAAGAAAGTGCACTGGCCTGCCTACCGCCTCAAGCCGAGCCATGCTCGCTGCCGCGTGTTGAATGTAGGTGAGCTAGAGGGTAGGAGAGCAGAGCTAGAAAGAAAAGGCGCCCGCTAATTTGTCTGTCGGTATGTCTGCTGTTGCCAGGAAGAAAGGAAATGGAAGTGCACAAGCCTGCCCACTGGCTCAAGCCGAGCCACAATCGCTACCACGTGCAGATTGTAGAAGAGTTAAAAGATGGAATAGGAAGACAGGATAGAAAAGACGCGCGGTATAATGACCCAGGCCGATCCCGGAGGCAGTGCAATACCGGCCAACCGGTGGCGGAAGGGAAGCAACCTTCAAGCACTCCGCCACATTTCCAAAATTATGTTGGGTTCAAATGGGACCCGGATCAGATATTCTACGGGTCCCAACCCTCCAATCCGCTAATTTGCCCCGCGCCGGTCCCGGAGGCAGTGCAATACCGGGCCGAACCATGCCGGAGTACTTCAAACCGAGCCCTCCGCCTTATTCTTGAAATAAGTTCAATATACGGCGGCGTCATCTGTTGGAGCTCGGCTGCGGCGTTGCAAGGCAACGGCGGCTCAAGGTCGTTTGTCGGCCACGGCATACGGCATACCACATAGCGCGCGACGAGCTGATATGGATCGATGGCTGGCGTAGCAAAGCTTTCGCTTTAAAAATCGAACAACGGCATCTCGCGGTTCTTGCAGTGCATGCATAAGAGGAATTAAAAATCGATGATGGCCTAGCCCTGCTCGGCCAGGATATACGTAGTGTAAGCGCGGGAACATCTGGTTCGGAAGAGATAATATATGAAAGGCGCGCATTCACTCATCATCATCATCATCAGCCTGACTCCCACGTCTCTCCAATTAACCCTGCCCTTTCGCAGCTGCGCCCACGCTATGCCTGCAAACTTCCTAATATCATCCAGCCACCTAACTTTCTGCCGCCCCATGCTACGCTTGCCTTCTCTTGGAATCCAAGCCCATTTCTTCCTCTTGATTTGGATTAGGATGTCATTAACACGCGTTTGTTCCCTTACCCACTCTGCCCGCTTTTGATCTCTTAACGTTGGACATATCATTTTTCTTTACATGCTCGCTGCGTTGTCTTTAACTTAAGCTGGACCCTTTTCGTTAGCCTCCATGCTTCTGCCCCGTAGGTGAGCACCGGTAGAATACAGCTGTTGTCCATTTTTCTCTTCAGGAATAGTGGTAACCTGCTATTCATGATCTGAGAAAAACCTGCCATATGAGCTCCAACCCATTCGGCTATTTCAGCTACTTTACCTATCTTATCCATATTGCTAATGGCATTGCCCTCCTTTTCTCTGAACGCATACATCTGTTTTTTTCCTATGCCTAGATTCCTCTTCACCGCTTTTAAGCTACATCCGTTCTTTAGAGCATGCTCGAGTCTGTCCATATTATACCTGGTTATGTAGGATACCTTGCGCTTATTTATTTTGCGCCTATATTCACGGTTAAGCATAGCGTTCTTAGACTTTTCTTTTCGGCACTATTTTCATGCAATAAAGGCAAAAAAGAGCCGTCGGCGCGGAGTGGTAGCGTCTCCGCCTCAAACGCCAATGGCCCTGGTTGGATTCCCAGCTTTAACACAGGGCTTTTTTTATACATATTTGTTACGCAACTGCTCCTCCGTTCAGCACGGCACCGAGGGAGGCTATTAGGAATGGCCGCCAGCTGTTATTAGGAATGGCGCCAGCATGTCTCGAGGATTGCCACCAAGACAGAATCTCTCGCCAGGTGTCTGCGGGGTGCATTTACCGCGCTCGCCCGGTCGTTGCTGCGTGGGACAAGCGGGGAGCATAGTTCTGCGAAAATCCCTTTAAGGAGTCGCTGTACGCGCCGCGAAGTGGTTCCGGATGTCTTCCGATTTTCCCCGACATCTCCACCGATCGGACTGCCCCTGGCCTCACGGGCACAGCGCCAGCGTGGGAATGGATTGCCACCGTGGCTTGTCTGCGTGCTTCGCCGGCCATGCCTAATGCCAGAACCACTGGGGATTTTCTCCCGACGGGGCTGCGCCTCGGTTTCTTCAAGTTCACCGACCGGCGGAGAGCGGGGCCGACCACCTGACGTCACCTGCCAGCCTGACGAGGTCCTGGCCACACACCCCTCTCCCTCGGGCCCAACTTATGCCAGGGGCGTGTCCATGTGTGCGGAGGTGTCTGTTTGTGTGTGATAGCGCAAGTTTTGTTCACAGCCACCACGGCGAGGGCGTCCCCTACCTGGGAAATCTAGGGTAGACGCAGTGTATAAAACTGGACTGCACATGCAGTTGAAGGAGCTCACTTCTGAATTCAAAAGCTTGTAAATATGTAAAATAAACCAAGTCTTCTTCCTCCACTAACGAATCCTTCACTCAGCGGCACTCCTGTCCTGGAAGGAGCGGGCGTCATCTTGACCGAGGTTGTGTCGAGAAGCGACCCCGATCCCCACCTACAAGAACTGGTTGGCAGCGCTTGGGATGGACCAGGTGACATCGTTCTGCATATACGGGTGAGCGCTTTGTCTTTGTTCAATGATTCAGCAGGCTTTAAACTCTGGGTAAAAAGTTTGAACTGCTGGTAATCGGGTGTCTGTAGCACAGTGTTGTTTGCACAGAACCATAGAACATTAGCCAGTGGGCAAAGCCACCATTTGGGGCAACGATCATGGACTTCAAGAAGGTTGATAGGGAAGAGCTGTTGCTGATGTGTGATGAGTTGGATGTGGAAGTGGAGGAAGGAATAAGGAAAGGGGCAATCATAAAAGCAATCAATAATGGCGATGCGGACGAAGAAGCGATGCAAATTGCGTGGGAAATGGCAAAGAAAGAGCTAGAACGGCGAATAAAGAAAGCAGAGGATGAAAAAAAGAAAGCAGAGGATGAAAGAAAAGAAAAGCAAGCCGCAGATCAGATACAACTGAAAATGATGGAGCTCCAACTCGAAAGCCAGCGTCTGGCAGCCCAAAAAGGGGGAGCAAGCATTAGTGACAGATTAAACAGGGTAGTGTCTCACCGTACAAACAATTGGATGTATCCCTACAAGATGGGCGAAGACATCGGTCTCTATCTAATCAACTATGAAAGGGCGTGTTAAAAGAGCAAAATCGCAGAATGTTTGTGGTCACAACGCCTGCTAGGTCTTTTACCGTGCGAGGCGGCTAATGTAATCGCCAGGCTCAGCGAACAGGATGCGGAAAATTATGAAAAGGTGAAATCTGCTCTACTGAAGAAATACCGCCTTTCAGATGAGGCATTTCGGCAGCGTTTTAGGGAGGCAATAAAAAAAAAGCAATGAGCATTATGCGGAGTTTGCGTACACATTGAAAAGCAACTTTGTAGAGTGGCTTAAGGGGGCAGGCGTGTACGAAAGCAGGGACAAGGTAGTTGAGTGCGTCTGTCTGGAGCAGTTTTTCCGTAGCATACCACCGTCCGTAAAACTATGGGTGCAGGACAAAGAAAAGGTAGAGACAGTAGAGCGAGCAGCGTAACTCGCAGATGAATTCTCGACGCGGAGAAAGGTGACTGCGGAGGAAGGCCAGTCAGAAAGAGGAACTACCTCAAGAAAGTATTTTTCTTCTGGACGGCCGGCTGTAAATGGAAACGTGGGGCAGGGTGTAACACAAAAAAAGTCACCGAAAAGGCTCCAGAGAAGAGCGGCACTCAAACGAAGGACGAATGGGTAGAAAAGGCGGGGAAAAAGAAGTTCGAGGCCAGGCAACCGTTGCGGTGTTATAACTGCCAAGAAACAGGGCACATTGCTGCAAGATGTAGAAACCCGCGATTGGTGTTCTTGTACGTAAACGGTAGTGATGAAAACCTAGAACTACTTCGCCCTACCTTCATGAGTTAGAGGTAAATGGCAAGCCTTGTAAGGTGCTCAGGGACAGTGCGGCTACGATGGATGTAGTGCACCCATCCTATGTTACATCTGAGGCTTTCACGGGAGGAGAAACGTGGATTAAACAGGTGTTGGAGGAGCACAGTGTTTGCTTACCTATGGCAAGGGTTGAAATTTCAGGTCCGTTTGTAAAACTGGTGACGGAGGCAGCCGTCTCGAAAACAGTTCCGCTGGAATATCCTTATCTGTTGTCAAACCGGTCTGACCAGCTGTTGCGTGAGCGAGGGCAGATCTTTGGAGAAGGAAAAGTGCAGGCACTAACGCGCTCTAAAACCCGCCAGCTCGCCGCTCAGTTAACACAGGACCTGGGACAGGGAGAAGCAGAAATCGGAGCAGAACCTGAAATCATGGAGCCAAACCTAGTGGCTGAACAAGCGAACCGCAGGAAATAGAGCCCGTCGGAGCGTCAATATTGGCCCCGAGTTCGCGCAGTTTTGAGCGGCTATTGGAAATAGACAGGGATATGCTGAAAGCAGAGCAAAAGAATGACCCTAGTTTGAGGCGCCTGCATGCTACCGCGGAAAAGGGCATAGCGAGGCGTAACATCACGATACTCGAAAAAGGCGGACTGCTGTACAGGCACTACAGAGATCGCAAAGGCAAGGCATTTGATCAGCTGGCGATTCCGGAAATATACCGGGAGGACCTTCTGAGATTATGTCATGGGAACAGCTGGTCGGGACACTTGGGGATCAAGAAAACGAAAGAGCGGCTTTTAATGGAGTACTACTGGCCAGGGTGCTTCAAAGACGTGGAGCGGTACGTGAAGTCGTGTGACGCATGTCAACGAGTCGGGGAACCAGGAGACAAATGGAAGGCTCCCCTGAAATTGGTTCCACTGATCACAGAGCCTTTTCGGCGGTTAGTGATTGACACGGTGGGACCCCTACCGCAGTCTAAATCGGGATACAAATATCTCCTTACCATGCTGTGTCCAGCAACTAAATTCCCCGAAGCAGTCCCCCTCAAAGAACTAAGCTCTACAGAGACAGTGGACGCTTTGCTCAGCACCTTTGCACGAATCGGTTTTCCCGCGGAGATTCAGGCGGATCAGGGAACCGTGTTCACCAGTGCCTTAACCGCCACCTTTCTGAAGAGGTGCGGTATAAAGTTAATACACAGTTCGGTATATCATCCCCAGTCGAACAGTGTCGAGAAAATGCACTCCGTGCTCAAAAGGGTTCTGCGCGCGTTGTGCTATGAACGGAAAAAAGACTGGGAGAGCTGTTTGCCGGCAACGCTGTTTGCGCTCAGAACAGTTCCCCATGAAGCGACCGGATTCACCCCGGCTGAACTTGTGTATGGAGAGCCCTACGTTCTACTCTCCGGATTTTCCGAGAATTCTGGGAGGGAACAGGAGAAAGCCAAACTGTCGTGAGTTACGTGTTAGAATTGCTCGACCGACTAAGTTCTACGCGTACCCTAGTAGAAGAAAACTTGAAAGCGGCACAGCAGAGGGCAAAAGTCTATTACGATCGAAACGCAAGGCAAAGAACATTTCAGACGGGCGATAAGGTTATGATTTTGCGACCATCCAGGAAAACAAAATGGAAGTGCAGTGGGAGGGTCCGTTGGAAGTTCAGCATAGGCTGTCAGAAACAAATTACGTCCTGAAAAAACCCGGCAAGAGAAATGAGGTTACCATCTACCACTGCAATTTGATGAAACCTTATGTAGGCAGGGAGGAGGCTGTAAATATGATGTTAAACGCACCCGAGGAAGTACAGGCTGATCTACCTGCGTTAGCAACAGACCGCGATGCAGAATGCAGCGTCCCGGACATTTTTGCGCGCTCTGCGAGGGCTGATGTTCTGAAAGAGGAACAGGTAGATGAACTTAAGGGTCTTTTGGGGGAATTCAAAGCGATGTTTAGCAGTCGGCCAGGGAAAGCTGAACTGATCACTCACGAGATCGGGCTGACCTCCTCCGAAGCAATCAGGTCAAAAGCTTATCGAGTGTCACCACGTCAACGGCAGATCTTGGAGACGGAGATTAAGCGAATGCTCGAAATCGGGGTAATCGAACCAACTGAAAGTGATTACACTTCCCCTGTGATTCTCGTCGAAGTGCCAGGTAAAGAGCCTCGTCCATGCGTGGACTATCGAAAACTCGATGCAATCACCAGAGACCAGCTCTATCCAATTCCCAATATTGAAGAGAGAATGGAGCGGGTAAGTGGGGCACAGTCCATCTCTACGTTAGATCTGGTGAGGGGATATTGGCAGGTTCCTCTCTCAGACACCTCTAGCCGCTATGCCGCCTTCATTTCACCCATTGGGACATTCAGACTAGACCTCTAGTTTTAAGCTTCGGCCTCAAGAACGCACCGTATAGTTTCTCTAAATTAATGGATATTGTACTTAAAGACATGCACAGCTATGCAGTCGCCTACTTGGACGACATAGCCATTTTTTCGAACATCTGGGAGGAGCATATCGCGCGTCTGAGAAACGTGTTGGCAAGGTTGCGGGACGCTGGGCTCACACTGAAGTCTGAAAAGTGTAACTTTTGTTGTTCACAAGTGACCTACCTGGGACACATTGTAGGTCGTGGAACTAGGCAGCCTTCGGAACTTAAAATTAAGCCCATAGCGGACTTTCCAACGCCTCGAACAAAGAAAGACATCCGCTCTTTTCTGAAGCTTGTTGGGCATTATCAGAGGTACATTCCTCGCTATTCTCAACGAGCGAGTCCATTGACAGATGCGCTACGAAAGGGAGAGCCCGAAAGGGTTTTTTTGGGGTGAAGCAAAGGAGAGCGCCTTTCAAGAGTTCAAGAAAGTACTCATTTCACGGCCCGTATTGCGGACGCCCGACTACACAAAAGAGTTTGTAGTTCAGTGCGATGCGAGTGATAGGGGGATGGGCGTTGTATTGAGTCAGGTCGGAAAATACAACGAATAGCATCCCATCCTGTACGCAAGCCGGAAACTGACGCCAAGGGAGGAAGCTTACAGCGCCTCAGAAAAAGAATGCGCATGCTTAGCCTGGGCAGCACAACAACTGTCATGCTACCTATGCGGATCAAAATTCGTTTTTGAGACGGATCACTGCCCACTCACGTGGCCGAGGCAGATGTCTCAAAAGAACGGACGTTTGCTCCGTTGGAGCCTCATCCTTCAGGAGTATAACTTCTCTGTGAGGTATAAGAAAGTGAAAATGAATGGCAATGCCGATGGTTTAAGCAGGCTATTCTGAAGTGCTTAAGGTGAAAAGGGTCATTGAAAAGCCATGCGTTGTAGAACAGTGTCTGAACTATTGCTTATATTTGTTGAAGTCTATGGGGCAAATAAAGCAGTTTTGATATTACCCCTTTACAGTGGCAGCCGATGCGCAACCAAATTTGTGGCTGAATTTTTCTTCGGTCGCATTGGTCGCTTTCCATTTCACGGGAAAAAGCAAAGGCGCAGCTTGACATTCCGCAGCAGCAACAGCAACACAGTGACCTGTCGCCGCTCACAGTCGCAACCGCACCGACATCCGCTTCCGGTGTTTCGACCAATCATGTGTGGCCGCTGCGGCAGATTGTGACGCTTTTTTTATGACACAAACTCGGAATACGGCCCCAGGGCTCCCCTGGCCACGGCCGCCCGTTTTGGACTTTATAGCAGTCGCTGGACAGCAGAGTCTCCCAGTGCTCCCAACACTAGTTTTGCGCTTTGGGGACCACGTCTATGTTTTGACAGGTCCATATGATCCTATATATTCGGATATGTGGTTTTTTCGCAGCATCAGGGACATTTGTCCGCGTATTCGTAGGGTGCATTTTGTTTAGTACCGTCTAGGTTTGGGCAAGAACCTATCTGTAATTGTCTCCAAGTGGCAGCTTCCTCTCTGTTGAGAGATTTGAGCGGCTGGGGATTCTTCTGCCTCTATAGTTTTGTAGTATAGGCGAGTATTCCTTGGGCGCTGGCACGAGTTCCGTGGTCTCATCGGATGCTCGGTAAGTAGTGTACCCTCGAGCTATCCTGTCCTCCTCTTGGTTTCCTGCCACCCCGTGTGTCCCGCTGACGCGCGTCCACTTCAATCCCTCACACCACGAATCCCTGGAGAGCAGGAAGGATAAAGAGAAAGAGGGGTAAAAAATTTGGTAGTGGCTTAACTTCGCTACCCCTGGAATTCAGTGAAAACCAAGGACGCTTTGCTTAGCGTCTGAGGCTCATTCATGGCCGACGAACGAAGAAAAATGTTATGCCAACTGTATTTTCATTCCCTAGTCGCTAGCTGCTTGCCAGATGAAATGAGGGACAGACGGCAAAGCCGTTCAAATAATACTTTTTCATAAAGCCGATGCCACAGCAAAGATGATGTTGCAGGTAAGCTTGACGAGCTTAAAGCTAACGTGAAATATTTGGAACGGCGTGTGGGAGTGGAAGAGAACCTGTGTGCTTAGTATTCCCTTGTATCATCTGATACCGGTGTTTTCTTCCGTCACGTGGAGGCGGCCAGAAAAAAATTGTAGGTGACACCTAAGGTCCGCCTGAACGGTAAATCGCGATAGTTTAATGGGTGGTTGGCCGTATAATGCAGAACTGATCATTCTCTACTTAATATTCATAGATCCCTAGGAGTCCTCATACCAATCCTGGCGCAGTGGTGCCGCGGTTGCGCAAGTCGTCACGGCCCTGGGATGGTTGGTGCTGCCACGGGTAGGGCTTGAGCGCTTCAGGTTGATCTTCCAGCACCCTCCAGCTACCAATCAATATCTCAACTGCCACCAGCCACGCTGCGCCGCTTGCTCGCAATCCGGTGGGGAGGTTATGGTGACGCCACAAGGTTAGGTGACCTACGTCTATCACCCTCTGTTAGATTCCTTTTCTAGGTGTTTTTCGCTGATTTTTTTCCTCACGGTCAACGACGCCGGATTTTCTGTGAAACGAGCTCCTTATCGCTGTTGCGTTAATATATGACGACCATTCTTGAGTAGGTCATACGGAGAACATAATTTTCCTGCTTCATCGAAAACGAAAATGTAGTATTAGCCCTCAGTGTGCTCTGCAAATGTCTCGTCATCTGTACCCTGGCTCTGTTTTAGTACGCTAGCACTTATAGTGGCGATTCCCAGCATTTAGCCGTTGTCTGTCTGTCTGTCTGTCTGTCTGAAGCCGGTTTTTGTGGCAGGCTCCTCAACAACCGACCAAGGGGGGAGAGGGGGGCAGCCTGCTCAGGCAGCCAACAGTCACCGAAACCAAGGTTCAAAAGGTAATGTTTCTTCTTTTTATTTCTAGGGCTGATGAATGAGACAACAGTACTTCGATTAGTCTGTCGTTTAAAGAAATTCAATTACAAAGGAGCAAATAAAAACAACCATGCCGCATTTCGGATCCAAACCACGACCTCCGAATTTCGCGTCCGATGCTCTACCAACTGTGCTACGGCGACGGCTGTCCAATCCGCTGCTCTCGTGGGAATTTATGTTGTCGAGGAAGCCTCCCAAACTCAAGCTGAAGGTGTCTGGTATCCACATATTTATTAAGCGGACTCGTTCACCCAGGAGGGGGCGGAGCCGCCAGCAAGCCGATAATAATAATAATAATAATAATAATAATAATAATAATAATAATAATAATAATAATAATAATAATAATAATAATAATAATAATAATAATAATAATAATAATAATAATAATAATAACAGTAATTGGATTTGGGGGAAAGGAAATGGCGCAGTATCTGTCTCACATATCGGCGGACACGTGAACCGCGGCCGTAAGGGAAGGGATAAAGGAGGGAGAGAAAGAAGAAAGGAAGAGATCGAGGTGCCGTAGTGGAGGGCTCCGGAATAATTTCGACCACCTGGGGATCATTAACGTGCACCGACATCGCACAGAACACGGGCGCCTTAGCGTTTTGCCGCCATAAAAACGCAGCCGCCGCGGTCGGGTTCGAACGCGGGAAGTCCGGATCAGTAGCCGAGCGCCCTAGCCACTGAGCCACCGCGGCGGGTGCCGACAAGGCGCAGCACCGAGATCCGATTGCATAGCCGTCGAATTCTGACCTGCGTGCGGCCGCCGAGCCTGCTGGAGTATGTCGTCTTCTTCTGGAGCCGGGCCCAACGCTACACGCTACAGCCCCCCCCCCCCCTCTATCTAGGAAGTCGTGAGGGAGACGAGCGATATGATAGTGAGACAGCGAGGTGGAATACAGGGTCAAACAGGGACGTCAGGGAAAGTCCATTGGCAAAGCGAAGAGGAGGCCAGAGGGAGTGGCCGGTAAAGGCCTCAGGCTTCGGGCCGTCGGTTAAAGCAGAATCGTGGTGGCCAAACCTTGAGAGTGTTCACCAGCCCCACCCTGGTCCATGGTGTCGAATGCAGCATGTCCTGTATTACTGCGAGTGTGACACGTAATCCAACGACGAGGGCGGAAGGTTTGCGAGAACCCTCTTATGCTACCTGTGGCATCAAGATCGCCAGAACCGCGACCCACTAGAAGCTATTAGCAGACAAGGGAAGGGAAATGAGGGGCTCGTTTGACAAACATGCGAGGGAAGCCAACTGAGACCGATACCAAGGTGCATAGAGGAACGTTCCTATTTCTTATTAATTTGTAGTGCTGATCAATGGCAGAATAATGCTTGGATAAATCTGTCACTTAAAAGTCGAATTACGAAGCAGCAGAAAAAACAACCATGCTGCCGATGGGATCCGAAACCACGACCATAACGAGCTCAACGATTGTCTTGATTCCAAAAGTAATATAAGAGGGTTCTCGCACAGTTTCCGCCCTCGCCGTTAGATGTTCCACGTCACACTCGCGATAACACAGCACGTACTACGTGCGGCGTTGTCGACTAGGGTGGCGCCGGTGAACATTCTCAAGGTTCGCTTATACACAAAACATAAATACCGACGAGAGCAGCAGATTGAACAGCCGTCGCCGTAGCTCAGTTATAAGGGCACCGGACACGAAATTCGGAGGCCATGGGTTCGGATCCTACTGGCTACAAGTTGTTTTTCTGCTGCTTCGTAAATAAATATATTTAGGCGATATATGAATCGAAGTATCATTCTCCATTGCTCAGCCCTACAAATCTTAAAAAGTAACAAAATTCCCCTATGCCCCAAGGTTTCAGTGTTCTGAGTTTGTCACCGAGGCTCTTCTCCCTCGGTGCCCGTGTGTGGGCATGTGCTTAGGGATAGGTAGCATTGCATAAGTCGGTCTGACGTCGTCCGTTAGGTAATCTGAACCTAGAATTGTCTTCTCGCTGTCAGGGTAGGCAAGTCGTCTGCGTGAGACACTACCCGTGGTCGTATGCAGAAGTCGTTCTTTCTGAGAGATCAAAAATGCTTCCTGATGCTCTAGGTTTGTGTTGGAGACCCTGAGGTCTATTTCTTTACTCGTAGATGGTTTCAGAGGTAGACAAGCACCGTCTTATATGCCTTCTGCAGCTCGAGGGGATGCTTGTAGCGCGACAAAAAAACACAAGAGACAGAGACGAACGGGACAAGGCGCTTGTCCCGTTCGTCTCTGTCTCTTGTGTTTTTTTGTCGCGCTACAAGCACCCCCTCGAGCAATATGAACCAACTCGCCCAGCAAAATGTTTTATTGCCTTCTGCAGCATAGCCTCTGCCGGTTTGACCTCTTCGGAGGTATTTGGTACGGTAGGCTGTGCTTGGCTCTAGGACAACTCGATCTCGTATCAGCTTCACCGGGTCCTCCTCTTCGAAACGTCTTCTGTTGGCTACTCCGTTGATAATCTGAGTCACTTCGTCTGTACAGCAGGAGATCAGTCTTAGCGTGTGGTACACTCTGTGGTTTAGTGCAGCCACATGTCTGGGATTCATTGTGTTGCTGCTTCAGAAATCTTCTGTCTGTCAAGATGAATGTTGATCCGAGGTTCTTCTTGTCGCTTGTACATGAGTGGATGCGTATAAGTTAGGACATATCTCATGCGCACAAGGGATCGCATTCCCTGGCCTACTTGCTAATGCAGGTCAGGGCTTCTTGGATTGGTCGTTTTTTTTCCTCGAGGGATCCCCTGCTTGACCACACCCTGATATCGTCAGTGCACATAGCAAGGCTGATGCCTTCAATACGGCCTAGTCTCTCAGTAAGCCCTGATATGGCTATATTGAAGAGGAGAGGGAAAATGACTTAGCCTTACAGGGCGCCTTTATTGGGCATTCCCACCTTGTCCAACCTCAGTTCTCCGACTCCGATTATGGCCGATTGGTCAGTTAGGAAGGCGCTGACGGAATATCGGATATTGTTGCCGCTGCCTAATCACCTTATCACCGTCAAGACTGCGTCATGGCTGACGTTGTCAAAGCCTCCTCGGGGTCTATGGCTAGGACCATATTCTTGCCAAAACTGTGGTATGTTTGTGAAGACTTCTTTTTTAAGTTGCAGGAGGATGTCTTGCGTCGACAGGTGCGATCGGAACCCGAACATAGTTCTGGACAAAAGGTCATCGTTCTTCAGGTATTCCTGGAGTCTGATTAGCACGACCCTTTTATAGAGCTTCCTTAGACACCGTTTCAGAGAGATGGGTTTCAGGTTGTCTAGATCAGGTTTCCTCCCCGGCTTGGGATCATTCCGATGTCCACATGCCTCAACTCCTGAGATACCGTCCGGGCTTCCCAAAATTCGTTTAGGTACTTGGTTAAGTTGGTCATCTTTTTAGGTCCCAGGTTTCGGATGATCGCATTACGGATGCGGTCCCCCTCCTGGTATGTTTTTTGTCTCCACGCTAACTGCGGAGTAGGCCTCTTCTGCAATGATGAATCTATCTTGTTTAGAGTTTTCCGGGCCTCGGTATTCTGGCGTCAGTAATCTTACGCAAAAGTAAGCTGCATCGTCACGCCGCAAGGGGTGGGTGATCGTTGCAAGGTCTTGCTTTTCTCAAAAACCAGTCTAATCTTATTCGCGGTATAAAACCTCTCTCGTTTTTGACAAAAGGAAAGGTTCATAGCTATTTCACCTTTTCAGTGGATGCCACAAGTTCGCCTAGACCGCCGACTAAAACACTTAGCCAGCAAGCTTTTAGTCGGCGTTCATGGTATGCTTTAAGTGGCAACCGACAAAGTGAACTAGCTTTGCGCTTTTCCTTTTCTCAAAACCGGCAGAGGTTTTAAGCCACCCGGCTTATGCTACGTCTGCCATTGGTGAAACTCTCACAGACTAATAGTCTTTTCTCTTCGCAACGTCGTTATTGTAGATACTAATTAAAATAGACATTCACAGTTAGTACTGCTTCACCTGACGATATTTGAAGCAATACAACAACGCACGAAATTCTGAAACCAATCTGAGCCTCTACTAGAGCGCCTAAGGATAGGACAGGATAGGATAGGAAAACTTTTAATCACCGACAGAAACAGGATAGCCAAAGGGCTACTCGCCTAGACGACAGCCGAAAGGCCTTGACTCCAGGAGGCGCCTTCGGCCAGACGGACGAGTTGTATCTGAGTCGCCGAGTCGGAGCTCAGCAGTAATGCCTCCCGTTGGTCTTTCGTCTTTATGTGTCGTCCCTCCCGGGGGTCATGAGGACATTCCCATAGTATGTGGTTCAAGGGCCACCTAAGTCGCAGTTTCCGCATTTTTTCTAAAATTGCCCTGGGTGCATAAGACTTCAGAGGGCCCGGTTTTGAAACATGTAAGTTTGTAACCTGGCACGAGTTGATGGCTTCGTATCTAGTCAAGGAACTATCAACTGGAGGAAGTCTAGCTCCCTGCAAACGATAGCGTTGTGTAATTTCTCTGTATCCCACCATGCGATTCGTATGTGAAGACCACCTCCCTCAGGTCCGCCCGGAAAGACAAGCCTCGTTAGAGCTTGGTGGCCGTCTCATTACCAGGCAGGGATGCATAGGCTGGTGTCCAGACTAGCGTAAATCTTCCGTCACCTAATAATGTCCTGTAGCGTTGGTGGACGAAACCGTGACGGGTAATGGGAGTTAAAAATGTAGCCGTTAATGGCATTCCTGCATTAAAATTCTAACCATGCCTTCACCTGTAGCACGTCTGTAGAAACGCAGTATATGTTGAACCAGTCTCCTATGTTTTCTCAATTCTACAGCCTCTTGATAAGAATAAGAGAAAAAAACAATATTTATTACGACACAATTTACGGGACATATAACAGTGAAGTTCTGTGACATTAGTCATAAAATTATTTGTAATGTGGTAAAAGGTTTTATTCAAATACATTAGGAATAGAAACTTGTTGCTTAAAGCAGCGTCTCCCCTTAAGTTGCAGCTGAAACACGCTTCCCAACGAAAATTGCTGATGAAAATTGAGGCACAGCAATAATGTGTTCGATGCGCTTGTGACAAATTTGAGAAGAAACAGGGCTACAGTATCCTTCGATTGCCTTTATTCGGCTAACACGAATACACAAAAAAGGGAGCATCATAACATTCTAACAGGACGACCTTCACTTTCTGCCCTTTTTCTTGTTCTGCAAAGAAAAGAAAATAACGCTTAGCATTTCTAGAATAGTCAAAATTGCGGTTTATTTATTCCTGACACCATCATAAATTTACATGCATGTAGCTTGAAAAATGGTTTCCATGGCTCGAAGCGACCCCCAAAGAATGCTGCTTGCTTAGCAGATTTTTCTTTGGCAATCAAGTTCTGTAGTCTGCGTATGTTTCACTATGCATACGGTCTTCGCTTAGAGCAGAAAAGTGGGTCGAAATTAAAGTATCATTTAAAAATAATTTTATCAAGAAGTCAAACCGTGACACGGTTTATACATATGCTATACTGAAATTCACTGACCTTATCATCATAGAGTAAACCAGACAGCTGATTTTATCACTTTTAGTCAAGCGCGAGACTTCTCATGGGAGCGTCAGGTCGAAAAAAAGACAACCCAATGATAACGTCGAGAAATGCTGTCACGTTCAATGTCTCGCATCCGGTTATTATGCTCTTAGGTATTTTAGTGACCGAGCTGTCAGCCTATAGCCACTGTTGAAATATTGGTCTTTAGTTGTTCTGCTCCTAACTTGCTACAGATATATATTTGATGCCTTTTCTGCCCAAGGACAAAATCAATTTAGTAGCGTTAACATATAACCCCAAATTACCCACAGGAATTGTTTTAAAAATTCGCCACTACCATTGGAGGGCACCGAAAGTAGGCCTTCACAAAAACGCGGGGATTGCTTAAGCTTCGCCGTTAAGAGTAGGAAGCGGAAACCTTTAGTTTCATATAATGATCTGTTTCCTAATTATCATAATCGTAATTCCTCACGTGCGTATTAGTATATTAAGTCCAATGTCCAACACCACAACGCATTCACTAGGTCCACCCACATTCATTTTGAACCTACAGGCCTTCGTCACCTCTGTGCAGCGTGACCGTCTCTCAGTCCGAATTCAAGATGGTGGCCCCTATAGTAAATCGTTATAGCAACCTAATTGGTCTTTGATTGGTGACGTCAATAGTACATCGAATTTGTTATTCATTAGTGACGTCACTCATATGTATATATATATATATATATATATATATATATATATATATATATATATATATATATATATATATATATATATATATATAGCTGAGAAGGTAAAGGAATATGCCAACGATATATATATATATATATATATATATATATATATATATATATATAATCGTTGGCATATTCCTTTACCTTCTCAGCTATATATATATATATATATATATATGAGAGAGAGATGGCCGCCAATTGATAACGTCATCGATTAATTCAAGATGGTGGCCGCCATAGGAAATTAATAGCGACCCAATTGATGATTGATGATGTCACTGATGTATCCAAATGGTGATTGATTGGTGACGGAACTTCCCAAACAGCTAATGCTCGTTACTTCAACGTCTTCTAGACACTGGCGGCATCATTTTTTCTCGGCTCCATCCACTTTCCGTCACTTACAGGAGCCTCATTGAAGAAATTTTACATCAATCTGAAGATTCTTTCACGTCTTTCTGAATTTCATTTTTTATATACTTGCATGTAGATTTTTCTGTTTCACGGGACCCTCAACTCTAACGTGATGATATAGGCATGGAGGGTTCGCTCCTGGGAGAAGATGCTTTTCTAGTTATTCATCGCCAACGTGCCAGTCCACTAAAATGTATGGATGTAAACTTTACCAGCTCTTATGACAACTGCTTTACGCCGGCAATGCCTATGGTTCCACCGCCAAAATTTCGCTCTTCCCACTCTCGTAGTCCAGGCGTCATCGTGCGCGCCCTCATTACTTTTTTAAACACTTGCAGTGTATAGCTCGTCGTCGGATGTAGGTGCGAGCATGAAATGTATTTCACACAACGTATTATATCGCGGTCTCTTTAAATACCTAGGCGGGTGTGTAGTTTTCGCATGTTCGCCAGAGAACAAGCGCGAAGCATTTTTCCTCGGATCTGTACACTATTCGGTACTTGGCGAGGAATACCGAATTTGCTGTCCATCTGGAAGAAAAACAGCTCAACACGGAGGGGCCTTGTGCCACGACAGCAACCACAGTGACCCCATGGGCTCCTGAGCTCCAACCATAAAAGCGGTGGAAGCCAAAGGCACGTTCAGTAGCCAAGGAATGTGGCCGATATCCACTTACATAGTGCATCAGCCGACACAAATGAGGGGTCGGAGGAGGTGACACGGCCTTTCCTGCTACCCAATTTCATGCTTACATCTGCCGTCGGTGACAACGCGTAGCGAATTTTTCCCAGTTATGAATTTCAACAGGCGCCACACCAAATTAGACTGATAAAACCGTATTTTAAAGGTCGTTTTCCTTGCTTTCATTCACCAGTCCTGAGACTACTTTTTTAACGCGAAAGCGTTAAAGTTCCCGTTCACTATAAAATCTGGTGCCAGCTTTGTCGGCGTCAGCGTTATGGGCGCAAATATCAGGCATGATTCTGGCAGTTGGCGCCGGGTCCGGACAGTAACCTAGGAGGCAGGTGGGCCCCCCAGGTCATGTGACCTTGCTGCGTCGTTATAACCTTCCCACCGGATAGTGAGCCAACTTTCCACTGTGGCAAGTGGCACGTAAATTAATGACAGGTCGCCCGGGAGGAGTAACCTGGGCCGCACAAGACCACCGCTGGGAGCACCTGCCATCGCAGGGCAGTGGCGCATCGCTTAACCGCTGCGCCACTGCGCCATGAGGAGTATGAAGACTCCTGGGTATTAATGAATGTAAGGTAGAGAACGACCTTCTGCATACGTGAGAATTAACCCATTATGTTACCCCGTCCTACCCTAAGGCGAAGCTTAAGCATCCGCTCCAGTTTTTGTTCACGGCTGCCGCGGACACATTCATTACCCTTCATTGTTAGGGGCTAGAGGGTTTCTCATCGTGCGACGCTCTAAGAACTTGTACTTTAACTGATAGAATATACGGGCTGCTGTACTTTCTCTACAAGTTGTTTACTTCTCCCAACTTGCCTAAGTAGTGAAACGGCTCTTCGAGCAAACAGTACAACTTCAAGGGCACACTCCAAATGGTGAAAAGGAGTTAAAGGTTTCTTTTCTTCGTTTGAGTAACGGAGCAGAACTACATAGTAACCTGTGACCCGCATCTCACTCAAACTAAGTCCTTACCTGGTGCCACACAACGTAATAAATAGATCTGCGTTGCAGTGGCAGGAAAGAAGTGATATGACTGGTTAAAGGTTCTGAATAAGTACCATTCTGCGAAGAAAATAGGCATTTCCTGTGCATGGATATTTCGGCCCGAAACAGGGCACTTTTCTCCGAAGTATAGGTCTATCGCTAAGTGAGCGTACTTTATGAACTCCGGAACCTCCATTTTAATTTAGTGCGGCTTGAAAGCGGCGATATTCTGATGGTAAATGCTTCGCAGAAAATAGCCATGCTTCGAATCGAGGAAAATAATTTTGTCAGATCACGTAAATGTTCTCGATTCCCCGCTAATCATCAGCCTGGTTACTTCATATTGCAGAGCTACCACGCTATGAATGCTCGACTGGAACTCAAAGTGACAAGAATTATGCAACAAGAATTACGTAACAAAGAATATACAAAGAATTATGCAACAGGACACCAGTTAACTTGTTCACAAAGGGCGAGTTGGCAATATTAGATGCACGGTGAAATTGCTTCAGAACGAAGATTTTTTCTCGCGTGCAGCTGTGTCCTAGATTGTTTCATGGTTTACTGAGTTGTGCCAGTCCTAACGCGGCAGCGTCTGCGTAGTTTTAACAACAAAAGTTCCGGAATAAACACAGGGGACCACCGCAGGACTCAAAATGAAACATATAAATGTGTTCAAAAGCACTCACACTCGTTCAAGCTGTATAGTCAAGGGGTTGCGCGCCTTGCTCGCAACGCAAAGTTCCTCGATTCGATACCTCGCTTGGATGCGGCCTTTTTTCTTTTTAAGTTTTCGCCATTTGGTACAAGGATTCCCTTAATTTGTGCTAGGATTACTTATGGAGAAATGCTTCGGAAATGGGCTGCTCACATCACCTTGAGTAGTCGAAAGCATCTAGTGTCATCGCGCTCTTTTGCCAAAATGCCATGCGCCAAAATATGCACCATCATCATCATCATAAAACCATCTGCAGTGTTTACACTGTAGTTTTGCCTCTGGCACCTAGCGCTACTCTCTTGAAGCTCTTGACTCTCCTTAAACTTATCCTAATTATTTCTTGCTCTAATTGCACAACACTGCCTTTCTTCAAATAAGCCCAAGACACCAGCAGTTCTTTCCAAACGCTTTTCACGCTTCATATGTCCTTACTCGAGTCTTACGCATTCAACGAAATCCCCTTTGAAATGGGCGCGGACTCATGTTTTTGGCCGGAAGTAGCGTCAAAATAACGTCTCGAAAACGTCTGTTTTGAGATCTGGTTATGAATTGGTTTTTTTTTTCAAGTTTGCCATGTTAGCACCCACGATCAATTCTTCTCTAAAGACAATGTCATGATTAGACGTGAAGAACTGCGCGGCGGCATATTTTGGTAACAAAAAGCGCAGGCCAGACGAGGGCGAATTTTTTCGCCCGAGATTTGAAGATTGCTTTTTTCAGCTGATGAACGCTGCAACCGGTTACTACGACAGAAACAAACTCAGCAAACTGTAACAAGACGTAGGCAAGATGACGTAAAAACTGGGAAGCTTCACACCGCGATTCTTAATTACGTCTCATTCGCAAAGGACTGCTGTCGCTAGCAACAAGTTTGGGAGTGCATTCGGACCTCAGCTTGGCGAAATAATTAAGTTGGTCATGATGATCATAAGAGATTGTCAATATTGAGAGCCAAATATATATAATGGTTACATATTTCCATCACATTTGTAATGACTAGCCGCGCAGAGATGTGGACCACATCATCGATTGCTTAGAAAGGACTGGAAATACAAACCACGTTTTGAAAACGCTTTGCATTGAAAGAAGGCCCCCGAGGCCTGTTCAAAATGCAAGTTTTATAGGCTGACTACTGAACTTCCAGCTCTATAAGCAGAAGTGCAATCCAGGAGCCGCCTTAAGTTTGTGTTTAGAAAGAATATAACCGCTAGAAATACATGCGCTTCTGCTGCACTCGCTTCACTTCACCAAAATTTACTGCCATCCGACTGCCAACTAGCACACACATACAGCTGCCGACAAAGGTTTTCTGAAAGTAAAATTATAACAAATGCTAATTACTGGGCACCCTAAGCATTCAGACATGAAATGAAGGATGTGCTTTGTAGTTTCCAGCGTGACCAGCAACAATGCACCCCTCAGTGCCTGGCTGCGCTGCTAGTCAGCGAGGAAATTGAAGTTTTTTGTGATTTAGGCGTTCCGGAAAATTTTGTGGGCAGCTGTACATTATGCATTGTATTACATCGCTCACGGGTTGAAACAATTAGGCTGCTATTTAAAGCTCGTGTCAATTCGAAGTTTTTTTTAGGGAATCTTCTCTCAAAAGCGATTATTTGCTTCTCTTGTGAGTCCTCAGAGTTTTCCTTAGGTCATATGTCTAAAATTCATTTGCCTTTGCCTGTTAAGAGTACTGCTGCCAAAGACGCTGCCTGCGCCTCTTTGGGCAGCTGTTGTACGCTCTGGGAAGAGCATGGTAATTCCAGCTGAAATAAAAAAGACCGTCACCACAGGAAACAAAGGATAACATAGAGCTCCAACATGTTTTTAAACTCTCTGTTCAGCCTTTTGATTCTTGACAAAGTGCGTAAAAGGAATTCTATTCAAATGAAAAAAAAAACGGTGTCGGGTTTTCTTTTAAACATTATTTCGAATTCTGCACCGAATGACTTTGACAGGTTGTCATGACTGTTGTGCACTCTCGCAAATTTTCCGAAAATAAGCTTGCGATTTATCAATTGTTTCGCCACTCAATAAAGCTTTTGAGTTACCTACCTTTGGGTTGCAAAGTGGTCGCTGTGTTGATGTTTTCATAAAGGTCGTTATTGGTCCGTTACGGCCCTTCCTCTTAGCGCAGCATAATACACAGTTCTCGGAATCGACGTTCTAAGTTGTGAAACAGAAGAAAATTATTTGATGTGAACAGCATGAACGTAAATTGCGTGAACGCGTGACAGCTATATTTTGCGTGTCACTCATTTTCTATTTCACTCTTTATTTATTCGCTGATATACAACCATGTTAAAGACATGCTCCTTACGCGTAAAGTCGTGAGAAATATGAACAAGAACAAACTTCCTACACAAAATTGCGAATTTTAAGGTTATTTCGGCAACTTAGAAGGATTTGGCTGTAGGCCAGTTGGTAGGACATCGAGAGGAGCAAAACTGGGAAACAGCACAGGACAAAAGAAGGCGACAACACATTTTTTGATACTATACCTCAGGCAAGAAATAGATAGAAGAGAGAAAAACTGTGCTAGTCACACGTAATTACGGAAGTATAAATAAATCAATGCCCAAGCTGTGTTTCGTTGCATATTTCTCAAGACTGTACTTACCCGTGCTTGTTTTTTTTTCCAAACGCGGAGTCATCAATCCGCCTGACAGTATTTAACTCTTTCAAAACGTTTTAGTGCTTTATTCTGGCTATTGGATAGTTCATATTTTAGCTCATATCACAGGTTGCATCAGAACGAGACTCAGCCATGTGGTTTCAGCTACACACATAAGCCCACTGGTCTCTAACAACAGCAACTGTAGTTTGAGGTACTGGGCGTCAGGCGAGTACCAGCAAAGTTAAAACGCATTCAGTTTCCTCAGTTCCACGTTTCCTACCGCTTCCGGCCATTATGCCCCTGCTAGCGATATCGACAAGAAGTATTAAAGGTTCGCAGAGAAACGATGACCTAGTGGTCTGAGGACCAACCTCGCATGCTGGAGGTGCGGTATTCGCTCCCCAGTACCGCCGGGTACCCACAGGTGATACAATGGGTGATACAATAGGTACAAGCCTTCCTCTGGTCTGGCGCTCGGCTTATTATCGCGTGTCTTCCAAAGAACGCGATGCCATCCGCCGCCAAGTTACACAGATGCTCCAGGACGACGTCATCCAACCTTCCACGAGGCCCTGGGCATCGCCTGTTGTTCTCGTCACGAAGAAAGATGGCACCCTCAGGTTCTGCGTCGATTACAGGCGCCTGAATACCGTCACGAAAAAAGATGTGTACCCTCTGCCCCGCATTGATGATTCCCTAGACCGCCTGCGCCATGCCACCTTTTTTCATCCCTTGACCTCCGCAGTGGGTATTGGCAAATAGAGGTCGACGAACGCGACCGAGAGAAGACCGCCTTTATTACGCCTGACGGTTTATACGAGTTTAAGGTACTCCCTTTTGGCTTGTGCTCGGCCCCTGCCACTCGCTGGCTCGCGGAGGGATTGTTATGTGGTCGTCACATATGCGCAACATTACTTTACAGGGCTCGGTGGTTGTGTTAACGGCTCGCTGGGCGGAAAAAGATACCATGAGTTCCTGAAGGTTTATGATCGCACCATACTCGTGAAGGAAATCCATGCCCAGTATGAGGTCCTTTGAACAGTCAGCTAACACGGCAAAGGAGCCGGTGAAAGTAAGACCACGGATTTGGATGCGGGAAGTGCAGACGCCGATTGGTGTCACGACATGGCCACCGGCAGTGCGGATCACGGGTCCACACCAAGGCGTCAGAACCTTACGGAGTGTCATGGCTAGCTCCCTGCTCATCACAGAAAAATCAGCGCCGGTATCGACGAGTGCGGTCAGTTCATAACTGTCGACGGTTACTAAAATTTCAGCGGAAACTAATCGTTCGCAGCACGTCGGTGAGGTCGTCGGATCGGGTCGTTGACGCTCGGGCCGTCGCGTCCAATCGTCGGGTGGAGGCTGTTGACTTCGTGCAGCGGCGGCGGCCCTACCCCCGGAGGACGCCGTCTTCAGTTTTCCCGCCGAGGGGACGTGCCTCCGAACTGACCGGAGGTTGCGGGCCGACTGGGCGTAGCAAAGCGCCTCGGGGATGGCGATCGCGACTGTCGCCGCTGTGAGGTCGGGGGCGGCACTTGAGAGTTCAGGTACTCCTCTATGTCCCGCGGTCTTTCACCATAGCGCGGTCGAGGCGCGTCCGGTGGGAATCCTCTCAGACCCATCCGCCGGTACGGGCAATTCCGCAGAACATGGCCGGGCTCCCCGCAGTGGTAGCAGAGCGGACGATCGTTGGACGTTCGCCACACGTACGCTTTGCGGATGGAGGGCACGGGTCCTGCTGCTGCTCGATGGGACGCACGTAACGATGGGGTGGTGGTTGTTCGGCAACGGGGCGAAACGCTTGCGGCGCCGAGGCAGGTCGGCGCAGGGCATCGCTGTAGGACATTACGTGCGGCTCCGAAAGGGGGTGGCTGAACCGCTCGCCGGATTTTGTCACGGAGAACATCGCCTGTCGAAGGTGCGCTTTCTGACGGAGCACTCAAGTGGAGGTGTCGCAGTTCTTCGCGGAAAATGCTCCGCACAAGCGCTCGCAGCGCCTCATCCCCGGGGCCTGGCAAGGACGTGCAGTACTGAGCGGCCGCTACATTTGCCTGACGGCCGTATTGGGCACTCCGTTCCTGCAAGGAACGTTCTATGGTCGTCGCTTCCTTGGCAAAGGCGGCGACAGTTCTCGGAGGGTCGCGCATGAGGCCAGCGAACAGCTGCTCCTTTACTCCCCGCATAAGGTGCCTCACCTTTGTAGCTTCGGGCATGGCTGGGTCGGCCCGATTGAAGAGGCGGGTCATGTCCTCAATAAACATGGCCACGCTCTCGTTGGACTGCTGTGACCTGGAGCGAAGGGCAAGTTCGGCATTCTCCTTTCACTCGCTCGAACTGAACGTGGCGAGCACCTCGCGGCGAAAAGCTGCCCAGTTAGAGAAGGACGCCTCGTGGTTCTCGAACCACGTTTTCGCCGAGTCTTGCAGTGCGAAGTACACGTTCAGCAGGTTTCGCTCGTCGTCCCATTGGTTGAACGCGGCCACACGGTCAAAACCGGCCAACCAATCTTCTACATCCTCGAACCGGTCGCCGTGCAAGGATGGTGGCGACCGAGGTGCAAGAAAGACGAACGGCGGGGCACTGCCGAAGGACTGACCTGTCTGGCTGCCAGTGGCGGAAGTCATGGTCCGAGCAGGAATCGTGAGTGGCTCAAATTCGGGTTGCAGGCCTCGCAGGCGACGGCTCGCTTTGTGGACAGGTGTGGCGTCTGCTCGTCGGGGAGAAGCGTCAGGGCTATCGTCCCGGTCAGCGTACATGGGATGATACCCAGCACGGCTCCACCAAAAATGTCACCGGCGAAAATACAGAGAACAAAGCTGTTCACTCGGGCGAGGTTTGCCAACACCGCCGCGCTCGTTCTGGACAAAGAAGACGTTCGGCCACGCGCTCGGGAACCCTTCATCTGGGGCCAATACCAGGACAGCGCCTTCACAGAACTCAACTCCCGTCTGCAGTGTACGCCTGTGCTTGGCCACTTCGACGAAGAGGCCGACACTGAACTGCACACTGATGCTAGTAACGTTGGCCTCGGCGCGGTCCTTGTTCAGCGGCAGGATGGTATAGAACGCGTGATTACTTACGCCAGTCGCACTTTGTCCCGTTCAGAAGTCAATTATTCCACAACGGAAAAGGAATGTCTAGCTGTGCTCTGGGCCGTTACGAAATTTCGTCCGTACTTGTATGGCCGCCCGTTTCGGGTCGTGAGCGACCACCATTCACTCTGTTGGTTGGCGAACCTGAAGGATCCCTCGGGGCGGCTTGCTCGATGGAGTCTTCGGTTACAAGAATTTGATGTCACCATCGTGCACAAGTCTGGCCAGAAACACAGCGATGCTGACTGTCTATCCCGCGCCCCAATCCTGTGCCCCACTGACGAGTCCGACGACGATTCCGCTTTTCTTGGTGCTCTCACCACGTCCACCCTTGCCCAACAACAAAGGGCTGATTCTGACCTGCTGCCCCTCATAGAATACCTTGAAGGGATCGCCCCATCTCCACCTCGGCTCTTCAAGCGCGGACTGTCATCGTTTTGCTTGCGCGATGGGGTACTCTACAAAAAGAACTACGGCCCAACGGACACTGTCTATCTGCTTGCAGTGCCAGCTGCGCTTCGTGACGAAGTTCTGCGCGCGTGCCACGACGAACTTTCTTCGGGCCATCTCGAGTTTTCCCGCACGTTGGCGCGCATACGCACCAAGTACTACTGGCCCAAGCTTGCTGCGGTTGTCCGCCGTTACGTCCGAACCTGCCGAGAATGTCAGTGCCGGAAGACGCCACCGACTAAACCAGCCGGGCTCCTGCAGCCTATCGATCCCCCGCGCCTCCCATTTCAACAGGTCGGCATGGACTTACTCGGTCCGTTTCCGGCGTCTTCCATGGGTAACCGGTACATTGCTGTTGCCACTGACTATCTCAGCCGCTACTGTGAGACCAAGGCTCTTCCCCGTGGTACCGCCGCCGAAGTCGCAAGTTTTTTCATTCATAACATTGTGCTTCGTCACGGAGCTCCAACGGTCGTATTAACTGACAGGGGAACCCCGTTTACGTCGGCACTTACGAACGAGGTACTTCGACTCAGTGGCACCAGTCATCGAAGGACAACAGCTTACCATCCGCAAACCAACGGACTGACTGAGCGGCTTAACAAGACAATTGCCGATATGCTTTCTATGTATGTCGACGATGACCACGCGAACTGGGACCGGATACTTCCTTACATAACGTTCGCGTACAACACTGCGCTTCACAAAACGACGCGCTTCACTCCTTTCCATTTGGTGCACGGTCGCGAAGCCTTGACCATGCTGGACGCCATGCTTCTTCCGGATCCTACTCCCTCTTCTGTCGTGGATGCCGACCAATTTGTCCGTGACGCCGAAATTGCTCGCCAAGTTGCTCGACAGCGAATCCGGTGCCAACAACAACGCGACGCCGAGCGTTACAACCTCCACCGCAGGTAGGTGATTTACACACCCGGTGACCAAGTCTGGGTGTGGAGCCCAATCCGTTTGCGAGGGCGCTCCGAGAAGCTTCTTCGCCGTTACTTTGGTCCGTACCAGGTGTTACGCCGCCTCAGCGCGGTGACCTACGAGGTGCTCCCTCAAGGAACTGTCCAGTCCTCTCGACACCCGACGTCCGAGGTCGTCCACGTGGCGCGAATGAAGCCGTTTTATTCCCGTTAGCCCCGGACCCAACCCCGCCATTAACTTTTCGCCTTATTTTTTTTTCTTCCCCTCGCGTGCGGCATCGAGTCGATGCCTCTTAGATGGGAGGGGCAATGCCACGCTGCTGCCTTTCTGCCGGCGCCACCTGGAGGTCGAACTGTGTTCCCGAGCGCGTGGCCGAACGTCTTCTTTGTCCAGAACGAGCGCGGCGGTGTTGGCAAACCTCGCCCGAGTGAACAGCTTTGTTCTCTGTATTTTCGCCGGTGACATTATTCAGGGTGCAATGCTTGGAAAATGGGTCTTTGAACCCACATCGAGTAGAAGAAAATACCTTGTGTCATGGCGCTAATTGGCCTCAGATGCCCTTGCGCCATAAATATCCACCTTCATCATCATCTCAAAAGTTCGCACTAGTTTGACCATAGCGATGACGAGGCTGTAGATAATGTGGCTCACAATGAAATCACTAATAAACTTCTTCCAGGACACGACTCTTACACGCAGCCTTCGAAATTCATATTTTTACAATTCACTCGTCGTTCTGCCCCCACACCTTCAGTACCTGCAAGGAAGATTACTAGGCTCATATATCCAGTTCTTTTCTCTGCTTCGCATGCGGAAGCTGCAGGATACAAAATTCTGTACCGCTGGAGACACGTTGGGTTTCTCGTGAACAGAAGTAAATTTTTCTCAATACAATTTTAATTTAACTGAAAAAACCCCCCTCAATACATGCTTGGTTTCGCTTGGAATGAGCACGTTGAAAAGATGCAATTTGGACACTTACTCTGACTTCAGTTACCGCAAGTACTAATGCCCTGAAGCAACCAACCACTTTTTATTCTTTATTTTTTCTCACAGAGTGCCTAAGAGGAGGCCAAGGAAGTGTTTTTGTGACCAGCGTAATCGTTTTTATGACGAAATTTCAACAGATTTTCTAGTCTATATCAGAGAACTGGAGCCACGGTCGCTGCCGGAGTCACGAGACAGCAGTATCATATTCAAAGACGAACCACAGAGGGCTCAAGCCACATCCGTGAAACCCGCCTCTTTAGTCCTAGAGATGCTTTCCGTCACCTTGTCACCTTCGAGTGTGGCAACATCGAACTATTGCGGTTTATGCTTTGCGGTCGATGATATTTCCTCTGTGTGCGATCTTTTCCGATTGAGCAAGGACAGTCCTGACGCTACAACAGGCTTGGGAATCAATTCTACAAGAAGTGTGTTGAATGGGATCCACATTAATTATAGGCGCAGCAGCCACCGCTGGTGAGCGGCGGAGCAAGCTGCCGAAGTTGCTGGCCAGGCCTGTTTAGGAATCAGTTGTCATCTGCGCCAGCGGGGTCTTCTTCTTCTTCTTCCTCTTAAAACACGGCACATACCCACATTGAGGGATTGACCAAGGCCTAGTGGCATAAACAAGATAATTCCTACAGGAGTTTACGGCAAACATTTAGCGCCAAGCGTGAATTTTGAAAAATGTGTAAAATGAAAAATACAGAAGAATATTTATAAATAGAATAACCGATAGCATTTTGGTAAAAAAAAGCTAGAAGAATTTTAAAAGTACTTGCAAATCAACCTACCAGTTGCAATTATTTAATAATGGAGAATCCCAGAAATCGAGCCCAATGCAAATCCTTTGGCGCTCGCACCGAACGATAACAACACTGGCAGAGATAGCGGGAGCCCTAACCTGGAGAGAGGGACCTCCAGCTAAATGTTTCTATGAAGTGCGAACTTTCGACTGTATAAGAGAAAATGGTCTACAGATTCAACGTTTCCGCATGCGTCACATAGGTTTGTCACATAGGTTTGTCGATGTGCACCCACACCTGCATAGATATAAATTCAAACCGGGAATCCTGCACCGCAACCACGTCATTAATACCTCACAAAGCCTCGTTTTACACTAACGGACGTTCCAATTATATGCTAAGTGCTGATAATCAGTGGTATTTACTAGGGATCACGTAACCTGGCTGATATGTGCTGGAACCGCTGAAGCATGGAGATCGCCAGCAGGTTGAAATTCGGGACGGGATGTGTCACTAACCCGTCAAGAGCCGAACTTGCTAAGTACCCAGCCAAAACAGACATCCTTCAAAGAGCACGGGACAAAAAATCAGAGGAAACGGCTCAAAGAACCTCTTTGTGAAGTTTCAAGGGAGACTAAAACTGGCAAACAGCGAAAATTATAACGTGAGACACATGACATGAAATTTCGTGCAAGGCCTCCCCAAGAGCCAAAACTTCCGCAAAGAATAAAAGAATATAATCTGAGATGCGGACAGAATATTTCCATGCCAAGTCCTGCGAAAAGATGCCAACTGCCGCTCGAGGTCGTCGTCCGAGCTTCATCTTCGTCATCAGCGCCGCTACTTCCGACTGCCTACCTCACTCCATTCTAGTCGAGCATCAGCATTCGCTGAATTTCGAGTTGCATCGAATACTTATCCCAAAGAAATTCCGCTTGGTTTCTGCTTAATTTACCGAGTCAAATTAGCTGTCATATCGGAACGGAATTCGATAGAAATTGTCGAGAAGAAGAGACAAAGAAAAACTCATTCTTAAAAAGACTTGTGAAACCAGCCATCAAATTAACCGCACATTGTTATGAAATTGCGGTCTATTCAGTGACTCTGATCTCATCCACTATGGCCTGTGGCATAACTAGCGGGGTTACAGAAACTCAGAGCTTCATTCGCCAATTATTTTTGAAGCAACTCACCGTTTCTCTAAGCGTGTCCAATAAAGGCAACAAAACATTGTTTTTTATGACAATTATACGCCACTTGTGTGTCTCCATTTTGATATCCATTGGGTCTCTGCATCCAGTATCCTTCTGTTCCATCTGAATTTCTACTACCCCTTTTGTTTCGGCCGGTCACCTTTCATATAACCGCTTAGAAGCGTAGACAACAAAGGGTTCATGATAAAATGCATAACTTCTTTAGATGTTACTGCGCTCAGGTCCGTATTTCATTGTGTTTTATTCGATTCCCACTACTAACACTAGTGCAATGCGCAATCAGATGTTCTCTAAAAGCGTGACCGCAATATTGTTTCCTTCCTCTAGTAATAACACATATTTAATTGCAAGGATGATGACATCGACCTGCTACGTCAAATTCGTTTGTCCTGCAAGGTGCTATCTTTAGTTCGAAAAAAAAACGTGCAAAACGGCCAGGACCTGGACTTCCTACAGTCAAGTGTAAGCTTGGAGAGCCTAAGGTCCGCTTACACCACTGTAATTTTCGTTGCAGTGGGCACCACAGTGCTTCCGCACATCCAGCCAATGGGTTGCCAATACTGGAACCAGTCTTCTCGGAAAATAAATATTGAATGGGGGCCACGGTCTTTGACCAAGCCACCCATCAAAGTAGCTCTATGGCTTTGTAATTCATCTGCTAATCCCAACTACTCGAGATCGAATCCGCAGCAGATCACTCCTCGTGTTAAACTGCCATGCCCTCTCGGTCTGTCTATTGCACACTGCCGTCTTCATGTACTTCCATCTTCAGCACGAACAGATCAGATAAGCTTAACCTCGATCAGAGCTTAAGCTGAGTCTGATATGGTCGCCAGACATGCTGACGACAGAGAAAAACAAAGTCAGGAGGCAATCAGGCTTAACACATGCTCTCGCACGTAAACTCAGTCTACCTACGTTAAACCCCAGCCATTTTCATTGAAACAAGCACTATAATTGAGAGTATGTACTGGTAGCGACTGTGTCTTGTTGCGCCCGCTTTCCTCACAAGACGTCACCTTTTTTGCTGATATTTTTAAAACCGCAAAATAACTCTCGTTGAAGGCCCAATGTTTTTAAAGATCTTGCTCAACGATTTGCTTATCGATTCAGGGAGGCGGCGCTCCCTTTTTCCCACAGCGATGGAAGTGGAGGCTGCTGGGCCTCTATTGGAACCAGGTGGGTCGGCAGCAGCCGCCCAGAGGAAGCGCCTGCACCACCAGAGTGACTCGAGCAGCCAGGGCACTGTTGTTGACTCGGTGCCAAGTGAAGACACCTCGTCCTCGGCCGATGACGGTTTCATACCGGTTGTTGGCAAGAAGGCCAAGCGCGGACTGCGTAGACAAGCCGAATCGTCCTCACCGAGCACGTCAACGGTGTCCTCATCAAGCACGCCAACGGTCATCACGGAGCGAAGTTGCTCGGCGCATACAGCCTTGTTTGTGCCGTTGAACCCAACGGACAACTTGAATCTCCTGAACGGGCAAGCCGTCTCTATTTATCTGGAGAGCCTCGTACCGGGAGGCATTAAAGATGTCATAATCAACCCGTTCAAAAACGTCATTGCCATTTATGTGGTGGAGCGAAGTGCACTAAGAGAGTTTAACCGCAATAACCAAACTCGGCAACATCAGTGTACGCCTCCTTATTCTCCAGGACAGCGGCACTACGGCTGGCGTAATCTACAACGTCGACATCGCCATCAGTGACGCAGATTTACCCATGTTGATCAAGCCGGTAACCAACGGCATTTCCATCATTCAAGTTCAGCGGTTAGGAATATCTACATGCATCAAGCTGACCTTAAAGGGTGACTGCATACCAACGTACGTGAAGGTTGGACACTTTCGTCATCCAGTTCGACCTTTTGTGCCTAAGCCCCTTCAATGCAGGAAGTGCATGAGGATCGGCCACGTGAGCGACGTCTGCATCAACTCATCGTGTGCCAGCGATGTTCCGAGTCACACAGCGGTGACGTTTGCCCGCGCAACTACCTTGAAGTGCGTCAACTGCCACGGCCCTCATGACTCTTCCTCGAAACACTGCCCCCGTCTAAAGATCGAGCGGGCGGTACTGAAGCAAATGGTGCGGGACCATTCTACGCACAAAGAAGCCGCCGCAAAGGTGCGAAGACGTCGTTCGCGCCGCCGAAGGTCGTCAAAGAAAGCAGTCACATTTGAGAAGAATGCCCCAAACGCAACTGCAGCTTGTCCACCTCCACCAAAAACCGTACCAAATCAAGAAAGCCCGGCGCTTATTGAGGCTGTACCTGCTGCCTCAGATGCAACTTGGCCACCACTGCCAAAGCCTTCTACGCCTAATGTATCAGGAATATTGGCGCACTCAAGGCAGTGTGCAGCGCCTACGACTGATCCAGCCAACAGGCACGATCAAGGCCATCGACCAGATATGCAAGTGATTGCAATGCTACCGTCACTAATGAATGCCATGCGTGCTCTGCTTTCAAGCCTACGCACGCCAGCAGCAAACAGCGTACTTCAAGTGCTGGACACGCTACATTCAGTTCTTACGGCTCTAGAGTAGCAGGCATCATGGCTCCTTCGGACCTGTGTTTTCAAAAGAAAGTCAAGCAAGCTTTCATTTTCAATGGAATGCTCGTGGACTCCAGTCCCGGATTTCCGATTTACGGCACTACGTCTACGAGAATCACTTTCCCATTCTTGTGATTTGTGAACCGATGACCCCGGCAATTTTGCGAATATCTGGTTATGAGGCATTTGCATCACCCACGCGCCACAGATCCAGCAAAGTTATCGTCTACATTCGACGTGAACTTACATATGTGCAACATTCAGTTCCTCCGAACGAAGACAATCAGTACGTTTGCCTGACAGTGAAGAGCCGAAACCTGATGTTTACGCTACTGGCGGTGTACCTGGCGCCATCAAGTCGTTTCGACGCCACAAAGTTGATTGGTTTGATGGCAGCTACACCTGTTCTGTGGGTCATTATGGGTGACTTCAATGCTCATCACACCATGTGGGGAGGCGTTAGGATGGACGTTAGGGGAAGACAGCTTGTGTCCTTCGCCTCTGACCATGACCTCCTTTGCCTGAATGACAGAAGCCCGACCTATATTCGAGGGGTGACTTATAGCAGCTGCTTGGACTTGACTTTCGTTTCACAGTGCCTCACCAAAGGCGTCCTGTGGTTTTCGGATGTATAAACCCATGGCAACGACCATATTGCAACCTATCTGATTATTACCGGCCATTCCACATTTTCCCCAGCCACGTGTAGGCAGCGGATTGACTGGATAGTTTATAAAATACCTTGTGGAGGCTGCTTGCACAGAGGGCTTCTCTACTGGTCTTGAACAAAAAATTAAAAAGGCCTTGGAACACCCCTTTAACCCTGTCGCTAACTACACCGATTTTGACTTCGAATTGCAGCGACTGCGATCACAACGGCGCAGGGCAGAGCGCAGATACCGACGCACAAAGTCGCGCCTAGACCTAAGAGAAGCTAGGCGCCTACAGAAGAAGATTCAGCGCAGAATTCAGGCACTGCAAACACAACGCTGGAGGACATTTTGCCAAACACTTGATCCACGGAAGCCTTTGTCACGCATTTGGAGTGTAATTCGGGGTCTTCGCACGTCCCCTCAACAACGCTGCCCGTTCAAATCCGTAGCGCTCCACCAAAGGCGCAGTGTGGTTGAGGTAGCCGAACATTTCTGCGCAAGAATAAGAGGCCGTCCGAATCCAGGCTCACCACTGCACTGCAACAATGTTCCACCCTCACGGGATTCTCGGATGGATGTACTATTCTCCATGGAAGAACTAGATGCTGCGCTGGCTTGTTGTAGAAGGTCATCACCAGGGCCCGATGGTGTGACGTACTCCGCACTTGCCAACCTTGGCCAAGAAGCTCGACGGGCTCTTTTGGACACTTATAACAAGTCATGGGCTCCTGGCATAGTTCCTCATGATTGATAGACCAGCCGTCTGGTTCCACTTTCTAAACCGAGGAAATCACCACTCGACCTTTCATTATACCGTCCAAATGCACTCGCCAGCTGCGTCGGCAAAGTCATGGAAAGAGTGCTGCTCACACGCGTGGAATGGTACTTGGAGCGATATCAGATTTATCCGACCTTCATGTCTGGGTTCTGACGGGGCCGCTCTTATATCGACAACGTGGTTGACCTTGTAACGACGGTGCAACACAGCAAAAGTTTGAAAAGATTGACCGTGGCATTGTTTTTGGATATCAAGGGTGCGTACGACAACGTAACACATCAGGCCATTTTGGACGCAATGGAAGCTGCTGAGATAGGAGGCCGCACGTTCAGCTGGATACGCAGCTATTTATCTGAGAGGTCGTTTTTTGTCCTGACTGCGGACGGACCAACGTCCTTCCACCGAAATTCGCGCGGAGTCGCGGAGTCCCTCGGGGTGGAGTGGTGAGCCCAGTTCTCTTCAACCTTGCTCTTATCGGCCTCGTCGACGTATTGCCACAATCTGCTCAGATCTCTGTATATGCAGATATTTATATTTGGGCATCAGGTGTGACCCATCCTCAAGTTCGTGCAAAACTTAAAAGGTGGCATCGATATTGACATCTTATCTTCGCTTGCAGGGCCTGAATATTTCGACCGAAAAGTGTTCACTTGTGGCGTTCAACCGCAAAATAATGCCACATTAGACCATTCGCATCAATGGCGAAGCCATTCCCTATGAGAGAAGCCACAGATTCCTTACTGTTGTCATCGACAGGAACCTCTCGTGGAGTCCATATATCTACGACATGAGAAAGAGACTAATTGCGATTGTCCACGTCCTCTCCTTCCTCGGAGGAAAGTCCTGGGGCGCATCAGTGCGCTCGATGCTACAACTGTACCGTTCCCTATTTTTGGGCTACATGCGGTACAGTCTTCCGATGTTCAGTTCCATTAGAAAGACAAATATCAAGACTCTTCAAAGTGTGCAAGCGCAAGCTCTCCATATCTGCCTTGGACTGCCTAAATGTGCATCAACAGAGCAACTGTTCTTGCTGCCCGGGAACATCCTGTTACTACATACATTGCTGTTGACACCATGAGAACACATATTCGGCACCTCACACGGGTTCCCTGTCGTCACCTCGCTAGACTCCCAATAATTAGGCCGCGTACCGCATTCGCCAAAGCCATTGAAGCCCATCGCGCATATCTTCCATCGGAGTTCACCCCTGCGTCAAGACCATGCTCACCCTTATGGAGTCTTCATGAACCTCGGGTTCAGCTCAATATTCCTGTCATTACGAAGAAAGCTGGTGTATCACTGCCCGCTCTCAAACAACTGACATGGATTCACTGCATTCTTACCACAGTCACCGCATACATGTTTACACAGATGGATCAGTTCACTCGGCCAGTTCTGCGGGTTCGGTGGTGATACCGGCAAGATCCATCTTCATGAAAGTGAAGACGACCTATCCAACGTCTTCAACTGGTGCGGAACTCGCAGCCTTACGGGCTGCGGTAGAGTTCATCGGCTAAGAACCTCCACATGACTAGACGGTTTTCACCTACTCTAAAGCAGCCCTTCAAGCCCTACAAGCTGCGCTACGCCGCGGGTCGCAGGAACAACTTGCTGCTGAGATTCGTCTACTGTACCACGGCACCGTATCCAAAGGTCATGACATCATTTTTCAATGGCTGCCAGGACACTGTGGTATTAACGCTAATCACCAGGCCGATGCGGCGGACGACTTCCAGTGAGGATCCCAATATCAAGACCTGAAGCTGCGTGTGGCCTTCGCCCTTTGGCGCTGGAACTCACACTTTCAGCGCGGAACATGGGAGAGTTTTGCAACCTCCGCCTCAAGGCACTGGTCCCTGGACTGCGCCTTCGTCTTCCACGTAACTTATCACGTGGCGAAGCAACATTGTTATGCCGTTTATGGATCGGTGTTGCTTTTACCAACCACTATATATGCTTTCCGGATGGGGATGGCCGACAGTCCTGGTTGTGAGGAGACCATCGCTCATCTTGTCTGTGAGTTCCCTGCATTTGCGAGTGCAAGACTGTGTTGTGCCCTGGACCACCTCGATCCTCGCCCATTAACGGAGCAAAAGATCCTCGGCCCGTGGCCACAGCAGTCGACTGCTTTCAAGGCATACAAGGCGTTATTTGCCTACTTGATTGCGACTGGATTGAGTGACAAATTGTGACAGCGTTGTGCGTGTGTGGGTAAATTATGCCTTTTCCCCTTCTCTCTTCCTCCTTTTGGTCCCCTAATTCCTCTTCCCCAGTGTAGGGTAGCCAACCGGAAGCCCTTTCTGGTTAACATCCCTGCCTTTCCCTCCTCCTCTTTATCTATCTACCTACCTGCTTATCGAGTTTACCCTGCACACGAGTGCTTGTTGTTATTTTCTTTAGTAGGCGTCGGTGTCGACGCCTTCAAATCCCTAAGCGCTGGCCAGGGAACAATCAAACCCAAAACCACCTCGTGTTTAACCTTCTTCAAAAATCTGAAGTGTTTCCTGAAACTTCGCTTCGTATTTCAAAAAGGCAAAGCCACTTCTGCAAATATAAAATATTAATCTAAGCACTGAAATCTGACACCTCTTCCTTAAATTGCTATCAAACCTCTATGATATCTGTCTCGGCATCTGTAGCACATTAGACAGCTTTGACGTTGTTGCACAGACACCCTTCAAACTACTACAGATTGTGCTGTACTTGCAGCTGACTCTTTCGTTTTGGACTCAAAACTATATGCAATTAGTGCTGCAGAATGGGCATGTAAATAAATTAAGCGATTACAAAGTTTTCAAGCTGAAATCTTTTTACAGACTCCATCAGTTGTCGACCACGCCGCGTGGTCATTACATACCCAGAAATTTTAAACAAGGGAATTTTTGAATGGGAAATAATTTATGAACCCAATTTTTCATATGTAGTAGGATTTCACTATAACAATCACTACATCTGCAGATCTCCCCTCGGCAGTCTTGCACTTTTTTTTAATAATGCTTTTCCTCTGGTCAAAAAACTGTCCATATTCGCTTGCTATTCTAGTCTCAAGTACTTGATGCAAGCGATTTCAAATTGTTTGAAGTAAGATTTCGCTACGCATCAAAAGAATGGGTCAATATAATAATATTTCCGCGAAAGTATCTTACAGCATTACAATGTTCCGCGTTTTGATCCACTAATGCTGAACATAAAACACTGTTATTGCCGCATTCGCGCTTTTTCGTGGTGAAAATGAACTTCCTTCCTTAACTCATGTGGCTTCTACACCGTGCCGTTTTTATATCGTGACTTCCACTCACGGAAAAGATTGCGATTCCGATCGCATTCTTCTAGTTACCCCGCTTCGTTTCATGCAATTCTGACGTAAGTGTGCGTGTCAGGGTGCACGGGGATTGCAGGAGAAAGCGGCAAACTATCGCTTTCCGCGCTCAGGAAAAAAACCTATGAAATTACCAAATTAATGCGGTTTGTTCCTTCTCGTAATTAGTTATCTTTTTGCATCTCGGGTCTCTTATTGAAAAGAAATTTTAAGGGGAAAGCAATTTCTAGGTGCGAAAGAACAATGAGGGCATACTCACAAAAGCTGTCCACCAGTATCCATGCTTGTCTGGGTTGATGCTACGACCCCCTCGGCAAAAATGCGCCGAGCCAAGTGGTTTTATGAGCCACTTCAATTCCGTATTGGGTGCACAGTTTATAGAAATGGAGGTGGCGCGGACACCTGATGAAAAGAAATTGGAGAGCTGTCAATGATCTTTCTCAAGAGGAAGGGGCTGGAGAATGGGCTAGCCTGAAAGACACTGAAAACAAGAAAAAAATTAGGGGTACATTGAATGCAGGAGCAAATGAGCATTAACCAATAAAACTGAAAACAAGACAAATTTCCTCAGAACACGGATATTCGTTCAAGTGGAGGCATATGGGCCGTATTTAAGCATTTCTAGCGCTTTGCGAAAATGATCGATGGTCTTGTAATTTACCAATGTCAAGCGGATGGTTAAATTTGCTAGACATTTTTGAAAACAATGAATAAGAGTCAATTCCTAGGTACTTGTAGCGCTAGCGTATATTTTCCGTGCAACAGTGGTCACCAATGAGCATACATAAATTTCATTCGTAGTGTAGAGTGAACAAAGTGCCTGAATCCTCATAGCAAACAAAGTGAAGCATTTAAGGACCAAAAAAAATTTTCAGGCAAGAGCGAAGGAAAACTTCTGTCATGACATGACAATTGACATTTTCATGAAAATTCACCGAGAGGAAACTAGCGGAGCGTTTCTGCGCACTATCGACAGTAATGAGTTTTTATTTATTTCCAAATACTGCAGGATAAAATATTTATTGTCCATGCGAAGGGGGGGGGGGGGCACGTATATTATTGTTAAACAACGAATGGCACAAGAAAAGGGAGTTCCAAAGGTCGGAGGAGGTCCGCTGGAGGAAACTGCGCTTGAATGCCCCAGTCCTCGCAAAAAATTTTTCAAGCAAATGGCTTCAGACTAGGCTCAATTCACGCTATCATGTAGGATTTTCCCTCAGTCTGCAGAGAATGGCTTGAAATAAAGCAGAGTAATCTCCAACCTTAAAGTATAACACCTGCATTTTCCAGCCATACGTTATCTTGCATGGAGAGCAGTTCACTTAGGGTGATAACTCAGTACATGGTATCTCAGAGGGGTCTGTCTCCCAATCAAAGAAGTCAACAAAGCTGGCCTCCCGCATTTGCTGCTCGCATGGGTCGGGGAGAAGAACTGGTGGTGAAAAGTCAGCACAGTCGGTGCGAACAGTTCCGGGTTGGGGCAGACTCTGGGGCATAAAGTAGAGGCAGCCAGGAACACTGTGGTTGGCACAGCACTCCACGCATCGGCAGGCCGCCGGCACCTGTCAATGGCAAGACCGGCGCCCAGGTATTCGGAAGAGAGGGATGACACAGAACAGTCCGACACGACGAGGTATAGCACTGGGCGTGGGTGTCCTTGGAGGCTTTGCCAGAGGAGGAGCTTGAAGGAGCGGTTGGAGTAAGACGAGTGGAAGCCGCGGCGTAAATTATGCAACCGGTAGAGAAGGTTGTCGAGAGGCCGATGGCGGCCCGCGTGGCACTTGCCGAACCATGGGAGTGTGGGAGCTCATTCCGTGGTGGCAATACTGCCAAGACCGGTGGGTAGCGTCTCGGGTGTGCAAATTATAAGACGAAATGAAAGGCGATAAGTTTAAAATCTAACTGTAACAGCAGCCAGAGGCTACATAGATCGTATTTGGTGATAAGGGAATGAAAGGCGCCGCACCTGCCGCATTCTCAGTGCACACCGCCATTGCATTCAAGGCGGAGTGCTGTGAATGCTCCACGTATGCCGTCACCCAAGCGCTATAGAATGAACGCAACAGCGCAGGCCGCTAGTCTTAGACATCAAAAGCCCGAACACCGACAGCGAGAGTCACGTAAAAGCCACCCAGCAGAGAATTCAAGATCCAGCAGTTCGACAACAGCTTGACCAGGCCACTCGCTATCGATGGGCATCTATTTTTTTATAGGCAAAACCTATCTGTTACATTTCATTGCATCAGTATACTTGCTTATTTCCGTCGCAAGGAACAATGTCTTTGTTCTAAATAAAATGTGAAGAAATTTATAGAGCTTTTTGCGACAATAGTAGTATCCGAAGTTTCATGTGTAGACGCGACGCGGGGCCAATGAGAGACGTTGTAGCGGAGGACCCAAGATTAATTTAGACCAGCTGGTGTTCTTTAACGAACGCTGACATCACAAACCACAACCGCGTTTTTGCATTTCGCCGCACCGAAATGTTGCCGCCGCGAATGGGATCGAACCCACCACCATAGGATCACCAACCGAGCGCCATAGACACTCAGCCGTCATGGCGGGTTTATTTTGTTTCTGCTGTGTCAGACAATGAATGCAAACATGAATGCAGCACAACGTGGAAGGGTCGTTGTGCCTGTTTCACATATTTACCGTGTGTGATACCAAGATAGGGACGTTATTCTCACTTAAAGCTGTATGACTTAGAGCAGTGCTAACAATTTGATTAAATTTATGTGTGAACGTGTGTTTGGGGAAGATTCCATTAGTGAAACTTTCACGTCAGTATGGCGTACAAAGCGTTACAATGGTCGAAAGAACATTAGAGATGCGCCAATTAGGTTTACTTTTTAAACACCAGACTCTCCTCAGTTGCGCTGAATCGTAGACTAGGTGTCATTTTCGCACTTCCTAAGGCAGACATCATTCTGTGGCTTATCCTCGTGCACCATTGTTCCCTGAGAACAGAAGAAAACAAGAGACTAGAGAACAGAAAAAAAGAACAAGCGATGTTTCGTCTATTCTCCCCTTTTATCCGTGTTTTCTGGGCAGTTGTGAACAATGAATATGTAACAACTCGCCCAGCGTTTTTCACTCATCAATGTTATTCCAGTACAGCGGGATCTTTCGTATAAAAAAAAACAGGGCTTGGTTTGTCTATTCACCCCTTTTGTCCGTGTGTTCCTGCGCTGTTGTGAACAATGAATGGCGCCGAGGCTATACAAAGCTTTAGTGCCACTGCCGCCACCTACTAGCCGTCCTAGAATGCGTTTTGCGTTTCTAGCAACGTGTCCTATCCTTATATTTTTAACCTCGCATAGGAGCTGTATTGTAATTATTTTTTACAACCTTTCCTGGCGTCTCGTTTGCACTTTTTTCCAGAATCTGTTTTGTGTTTTTAAGTGACGGCAAGCAGAAAAACACAGGACGATGTGACGAATGGTGACCACATCATTTACTGGTGCAGGTATAGAGTGAGCGTAATTCCGTTATCCCAAAAGGACAGTATCTCAACTTCCGGTTCAGTGATGCTCCATACTCCAACTCAGCAGTGGCCTGCGTAGAGCTGTGGCGTTCTCTAGAACGGACACACTTGTCTCCTTTCGGAATCAATGAGGAGTGCGACGGCTAGGTACTGGGCCCTACCAGACCCTCAACACATAAGCCATAAACGGCTAAACCCGGCGATGACCTTTTCTGTTTCTCGCGGAATACCGCGCCCTATTGCATGCGTAATCAATAGATTACGTTTAAGCGTCGCCTTCACGCTCAAATACTTGCACTTAATAGCATAAGCGGACTCCCCGGAATGTACAACATGTGGCGTGCAAGAGACTATAGAACCTGTTTTAGTTGTGTGTCCAGCATATACACGTGAAAGACATGCTTGCATCTGTGTTCAGGTCTATGGACACAAGGCCCCTCTCGGAGGATTTGATCCTCGGCGCTTGGCCAGATAGCTTGAAAACTGTACAGGCAACGCGAGTGCTCTCACGCTTTCCAAGCGACACAGACCTTGCCTCGCGTTTGTGATGTTAGAAAGTGTGCCTTTTCTATGTATTTTATCATCAGCCTTCTCCCATTATCATCACCCCCCATCGTGACCCTCTTTTTTCTCCTCTTCCCGTTCCAAAGTGCACATTAGCAGACCAGATATCTTTCAGGCCAACCTCTCTGCCATTCAAGTCAACAAATCCTCTTTCTCTCCAACCCAACCTCTCTTCCCAAAAATACCCAAACATGCCTAATTAAGGCCTTTTTTCCGCGTAGCAGCCTGAAACCTCCGGCTTACTGAAAATTTCAGACAATTTCTACTCCTAAAATTTCTTGAAACTACCTAACATTTCTTTTCCTAAAATTTCCTCCAAAAATTGCCTAAAAATTAGAACTATTTTGAATAGAACACTCCTGTTTCGGTATCGCATCCAGGCTTATCTGACACCTTTTTAGACGGCGATTTCATCTGAGAGTTGTGTTGTGTTGTGTTTATTGGCACATAGGCAACTAAGGCCATCATGCGCCAAGCACAATCGTCTTAAAGTACCTCAGAATCTAACGTAAAAGGCAATACATAGCCATGGGATATGATATGAGATTTGCGGCATTCTAATGTTTGCTGTTAAAAATAGAGATAATTTTTCTGCAACACGGAGACTGCAACTCAATTCTGCGCTCCCCAGTGCCTAACCATTGCAGCCTCGTATTGGCATTTTTTGTACTTGCCTCTTGTGGACACTACAGAACCCAAATATATAGAGCTGTACCTTTCTTTGATTGAAATCAGGCATGGTGCAAGCCCTACCCCCTCTGCCCACGCTAGTGCCTACTTCGTTGTCTTTTTAGTGCGTGATAGTGTAACTGGAAAAAGCTCTCAAAGTTCCAAGGTACCCCTTTATTGCGCATAAGCTGCTCTTTTATAGACTCTCCTTAGTGTGCCCGAATCATCTTGTCCTTCGTATATTCTCCACTCATTGGACACTACATAAGTCTGGACACCACTTTGCATTTGATCTCAGAGAGGACATTTTTGTTATGTCGGAAATGAACATATTTAGCCACTACTAAAACGTTATCTATTCAAGACACTTCGCCCAGTTTACTTAATTTACAAGCAGTTGCTGGGACTTATTTTCAATGAATTTCAGGTGTCAATCTTTAGCCTTGAAATTTCCTGCCGTAGTTTCATGTACTATCTACAAGGGCTCTTTGAGCGAAATCATAACTTGAGGAGTAGCAAACTTTTCTCTCTATCTAACAAGGCACTTTGTGGCATGCACAGGCGTGATCAGAGTTTAAGCGAAGAACAACTTAGAACTTGCGAATTCTCGAGTGCATCATAGGGTGTAATAAGGAATTATTTTTTGGCATTTGCGCACAAATACTCACGCGAAAGCGCAAGTGTGACAGCAGCGGGCTGCGCGGCAAAGTCTTGGGATTTTGATATGAACGGCTTCGAAAGGGAAACAAAACGGTCGTGATGATCTAATGAAAATCGTCACCCTCTGAGGAAAACCATGTCTTCGGTACATCACAGAGCCGTTAAACATCTGGGCTATGTCAGTTTTGGAAATTCGATTTATATCGTCGTGGCATTTACTTGAAATGCTATCAGGTAAGAGCCGTCGAAATTAAATCTACATTTCGTCACGAATTATCTTAAACAAGGTGATTGAGAGGGCTGCATATCACTCAAAGAGTACAGATATTGCTTGAGTTGGGTATAATCACGCAAAAGTTTAAACGTCTGGCTACACTAATAATTTCTGAATAGATTTGGGCAGAGTGGAGATATGATGTTTCAAGGAACTAAGAAATGGGCAATGCATAATTTAAAGCTCTATGTACCCTGCTCTTACACGCGAATCAGATTATTTGCCCCTGCATATGGTACACTGTTGTTCCTTAAATTGGATTCTCAAAAATTAATAAGATGATTTTGAAATGAAACAACACGCAGTGCTGACGCCGGGATTAAGTTAACTTCAATTGGATTTCCATAAAACTGCTAAGAAAGGCTCGCTGTAGAGTGTCAGTGAAAATTTTAGAGGCAGTAAACTTCACTTTTTACCTAGTTCTCTACCGAGCAGCACTGCACAGCAATAAATAGCTCACCGTGTAACTTGAGAGTAGCAGAAGCTGCACAGGAAAATTAATTTTTCAATGTTACATTCTTTAATGCAAATGTGCCCTTCGTCCCTGTCATAGCAAAGAAACCAGAAGCTTCGTAAAATGAGCTCATGAACATATCATATTTTATATAGTCTTTCTCTCCACAATTAATATAAAATCTAAATAGCACCTGCATGCACAAATATATCCTCTATGATTTCTAGTACTATACAGAGAATTCTAAATTGTGCATTTATAGCAAGTGGGAGTAATAAAAAAATATTTCTGCAGCTGCCTGTTCATAAAATGCCGATAAATTTATTTTTGTGCCGGGTTATTTAGAAAAACAATAGGAGTAGAAGGGCAGCTCATTCTTTGTCGGAAAAAGTAGAATTCAATACAAAGAATGAAATCTATCCATGCATGGTGATGCATTTTTGGACGAGCTCTATTATACAAACGGCCACCATATGGTTCCTTCATACACGTCGAAAACATTGCGCACATAAGTCAGGAACACAAAATTTTCTACATTACCTAGGACACTATCAAAAAGCTCAGATAGGGTCGACTTGAAAGCAACAATTCATAACGCGCTATATAGAACCACTAATGTTCATCATGTAACTCATGAGCTGCGAAAACTACTTCGTAGCCTCTAGTGGCCTACTTACACGTTATTGCAGCACAAAGCCCCCAGACAAATAGTGCCAGCTTCATCTGTGATGTTCAGCTTGCACGGTCTTAAATGGGCACATTTTTATAACATAACGTCTAGCGCCGTCAAATAAACAAGCGCAAAAATGTGCAGGTCGTTCGGACTTATTTTCTTCAAGAACGCAATTCATTTAGACAAAAATGGTATCGCGGGCAGTGGCCTCCATTTGTAGACACAGTGTTATTCTTTACTTGAAAAGAACAAGAAAATAAATTGTAGTTTCCAAGAAAAAATGACGACGGCATGTAATGGACACCGGTATACTGCAGTGATCAGCTTTCAGAGCGCACCCAGCCAACAGAGTTATGTCCAGTGGATATTCAAATAATATCCTCCACAAGATATCAGAGGTCCATACGATGTTCACAAATGCTCATAGTACATCCATGTAATGTCCATACAATGTTCACAAACGCTCATAGTACATCTATGTAATGTCCATACAATGTTCATTTTGATCATAGTGGATGTCCATATAATGCTCATATTATGCCCACATGCGACGATTCCTAGACATTCAGAGGATGATAACCAGATATTCTGCCAATCTATTTTGAGGTTGGGGGCTGGATGCTGTACCATTTATTTTTTTTTATTTGTGTGCTGTACAGCTTACAACAAAACCAATATGATGCGAGATATGACAGAGAGATACAAAGCAAAAACCAACAGTTGCTCATTACACAGGAAACTTCAATATTTTGTACATGATCTGGGAATAACATTTCAAATAACAGGTGCATTATGAGAAAATTACACACTGGGCTCCGATCAATGCAATAACGTAAACATGTCACAAAGAAGTGTCATTTTCTGGTAGGCAAGTTACTTGAAATGTCATTTCCAGTACGTGCAAGATAGAACATTCGTGTGTAGTGAAGTCATTAGTTTGTGCTCTCTGTGACTTTGTGATCTTTCATCATACTCATTCTGTTCTTGTAAGCTGTACAGCGCATAAAATAACAAAGGGTAATCAAACAGCTGCAGTTCTCGTTTGTTCAGAATATTGAACCTCGAGGCAGTACGCGGGCAAGGAATATGCACAGCACAGGCTTCGAGTACAGAAGAACGTCAAGGAATTCAATCACTTGATTTGCCCTCAGCCATATTTTATTGCCCAGTAGCCATAATGATCAGCGTCTGTTGCTGCGCATTCTTTTAGTCCAGGTCCTCGGAGGCCTGCGAATATAACAGTGCATTGTGTTGAACAGTAGTAATGACACAGCCGGAAATATGGACAAAAAACGGGTGCACAAGATAATGCGAAAGCTAATGTTTCATCCAACTGGCTTAGTACCTTTTCTGAAAAGTAATGAGGAAAAAGCATGCGGTAGAAGCCAAGTACACAAACGTGCATCCACTATAACCTCTAGCCTTACCGGAGGTAAGACTAAATCCAGACAGAGGTTTTAGAGTAAAACGATCACATGCAATAGCCTGAATGCTTAACATGAAGAAAGAAACCCAAGCCTCAGCAAACAAACACAAGGATGACAACCAAGAATTTCAAGTACATATATGCAACCATACTTTTGCAATGAAGTTAGAATGTGCACAGCAATAGTGAATAATGTTGGCTGGCGACTGCATTCGAATAAAACTCAAGAATGAAGTGGCAAATGCCTTCTCAAAGCAGGCCCTCCATCCACTAGCATCAACAGAGTCTCATGACATGGGTGTTACCCCATTTGCACCAGCTAGTGTGACGTCGTAGCTGAAAGGGGATTAACCACTATGGCATGATAATCGATCCCCGCCTTTGGATAGAGGAACATCTGTCGCTTTGTTCTTAATCCGTATCCAAAAATACTGCAGTGGGACAGTGGTGCCAATCACAGCAGGCTTTCAGCAGGAATGAGCATGCGTATATCACCATATTGGGTGACGTATGCTGATTTCATGTGTGGTTGATGCATGCAAGTATGAAGTAGCAGGTATAACAAAGTGCGATCAGAGCCAGTTGTGGTGTATTGAAAAAGACAGAAGACACCTTATGGCAAAGAGTGAGGGAGGATATTTGGTTTTTTCATGTCTATGATGTTTGCAGTAAGCAGGCAGGATGAAATGCACTGAGCAGGTGTGCACATTCTTGAGGGAATTTATAAGACCAGCCATGGCCCACATAGGACAAGGATATCGTAGATTAAGCCAGATATAGGTAGGCCTTTTCAGTTTCACTGGAAAAATTGTGTAATAAATACAGCAGCATGCAACTAGATTTTCATGCTAGGTAGTCAATATTAGACTTCCATTAATTTTTGTTAAAGGTTGTAATATCTATGTCAAAGTACTTGTATGCTAGGGAGAAGTCAAGGTGACTATATTTTGAAAATAATAGGGACAGGGTGACTGGTTATGAGAAATGCTCCAAATTTATAAAGTAAAGCTCCAACTTAGCGAAACCATTACACAGTGTTATTAAATTAAGTCCGAAGTGATGCAATGTTAGAACTATCAGAACAATTAGCAGCAAAAAATAGTAGAACTAGAAACAACACTGAATGAACTGCTAATGCAGGTCAGAAACAATAAACATGCTAAAGCACATTATTGACGCATGCCTGAAAGGGTGGGAAAACCATGAGCTGGTTGCATTAGCAGTCATATGTTGTGTAGTTAAAAAGGAAGTCCGTGATCCTGTAGAGAACCAAGTAGTCAATGTTGCGGTGCCTTAGTTTTATTTCAGAAACCTGGAGCTTAACAGTGAGAAATGTCTTGAAGACATCTAAGAACAAAGCTCTTTCCAAACCCAGAAGCTCAGAATGTATGTTAATCATTGTTGAACATTAGAGATTGTTTTTCATGAAAGAATTTACGGAATCGAAGTTGGGACAAGTGGGAAAACAGGTTTAAATGAAGCGAGTCAATGAGGCCAAAGAAAAGTGATTGACTGAATTTTTTGTGTGTTATGTGAGGAAGAAAGATGCGGCAGTAGTTGGTAATTGGCCTGTAATTAATGAACTAGAAAATATTCGGTGAAAGCTATTTGCTTTCTGTAGTCATGACTATAACTGCCTAAAAATGAAGTACGAACTTTCATTCTACGCACTGTAATAAAATAGAAAATTTCAGAAAAAGCAGTCAAAGCCACGAGCTGAAACAAAAAGTATTCAGTAGCCAATTATCTTGAAATGTGCTGCTGAAAGAAAAGGAAATTACAAGAAGCGAGAATAGACCAAGTTCCCACAAAAGTTTAAAAGCACAAAGATGAAAAAAAAAATTCCGGGTACAAAAAAATGCAGAGTTAGACACAAGGGCTTGACTAAACGAAGGCAGATAAGAGTGTATTTGGCGCTGTTAGCAAATTTTACAGCAACACAAGATCTGCAAAAACTCTGTCTTCTTGAGCCGCCGGAGAAAGGAAACTGTCCCCTCCCCACCCCTTCCCCTGTAGTAAAGGCCATAGTATGCCGGACGGCCGGAATATGCAGTGGAATGTGCGCCATCAAAGTGCAGGCTATTCCAACAATTGTTAGAGGGCACAACTAACTGCCAACAACTTTGTGTGCCTTACAACTGAGCACTGAAGTATCATGCGTGCAGGCTGTTAAGGCAGAGAAGTGGCACAGAGCGCAGCCATTCCCGCGAAACTACTTCGGGGACAAATCGAGCCACAACTGAACACCACAGATTTTAAATCCATGTCTGCACTCCATGAACTGATAAACCGGATGATGAAATTGCCAGCATGAAAATTGCACAATGCCACAAACGAACACTAACACTTTGTTTGACAGAACAGTGTCATAAACACTCCCCATTATTGCTGTTATCCGCGTAATCCTCCAGTACTTCCACCAGTGAGGGCTCAGGACTGTGTACAACATGCACAACAAGCTTGCCGCCACAACGAAGAAAATGTGAACTCGCGAAAAAACAAATAAAAACTTGCGAAGAAACGCTGAAAGAAATCACGAAAACGTTGCGGCCGTCGCAACAAAACTGGTAATGGCGCTTGGATTGGATTGGATGTGAAGCTAGCGTCGCGGCTAATGACGGTGCCCATGGCCGTAAGGCTGCCTAGTGTCAAGAGAGTTCTAATTATTGTTCTGGTTTTGAAATCGCGGCGTTTGTGGTTGTCGGTCTAACTTGAGCAATTTCTTTAAATAATCATACCGTACATGCATTCGTACGCATAAAATAAAATCAGGGCGTGCAATAGTCGACTGCTTGAAATAATTAGTTCCTGAAAATGTAAGACTGCGAAAGCAGGAATGATTAAAATCTAAAGGTAGCATAATTTCAGCATGTTCATGCCTTCCATAACAATAATATCTAGTTCTGGTAAGTTGTTAGCACATTTCCAAAACTTTAAATGTGCTGAAAGAACATCATGCATATTCGAATATCCTCTGAATATCCACTAACTGATATCTGAATCCAATAGTCCCCTCAACATGCAGAGGATATCAATACATGGACATTGGACGTTATGACCATTTGTGGATATCCTCTGCATATTCATGGTTTACTTGGCAGTTTCACTTGATTGCGGCACACACTCTTCAAGGAGTTAAACGAAATTATTTTGCCCCTCCGCGACAAAGAATTTGCTCCAACAACGGCCAATGTCCAATGTTTTCTGCCGTATGGGCACCTTTCAATTTACTCGTCTTAGCACTCCGGGCAAAACAGCGCAAAAAAGAACAAATGAAACGTAAAACATCGACGACACACAAGCGCCGGCTTAAAACAATTGCTGCATGAACCCAGCCCGGTCATGTACTGGTATGCAATGTGTATACTGCGTGTGACTCAATTGCTGCAAAGCGAGAAAAAAGCTTTAAACTGAATACAAATAAGAGGTGGTAATGATGTGAAGGACAGAGACTAAAACCTAAAAAGAGACAAGGTAAAACAACCGAACGTTCCTTGTGTTTTTACAGTTTGCAGTTATTCGTCCTATGCTTGTGCTGCATTCCCAAAGCGCTGTTGGAAAACTTCTGATAACCAGCAGTTGTAATCGCCTCAGTTTCTTGCAGTAATACAGGGCGAACTATTGTTTCTAAGGTAGCAAAGAGTAATTTCTTTCGGGGTCAGCAAAACATTGTGTTCGCACTGTCAGTAATCGGCTGCTGAAATCCTGTTTCGACCTTACCAAGGTGTTTTACAATGTCCAACACACCGTCATACTGTACGCCTTGTCCAACCTAGGAGTAGGGAGTGTTGCTCATAATAAGCAGTATGAACATTCGCATGAAATATTTACAGTTTCAGGCATCCTAAGTATTTACGACAAGGTAACTTATAATTCAACTTAATAGGGTAGAACATTGGGCCAGTTGGTGTAGCGACATATTCAGGAAAACTTTGCGCAGATTAACACAGGAAGGGATGGAGAAACACGCACACACACACACACGAGCGCGAACTTGCAACCGTATTTTCAGAAACGATACACTGCCTTAAGAAGCAGAAAGGGCTCAAGCGCCCTTGCTTGCGTAGGGTGAAAACAGTGGTCTGTTGGGGATAAGCAGAAGCAATATTACGATATGGATTAACACTTTACGGCACTGCATGTCTATAGAAACTAAACAAACTAAGGCGCATACTGCAGAGAATATCAGCAAATCTCGCCTACAGAACCAGCAATCACAATAAAGCAGCCATAGACATTATGGAAGATTTTGAGAAGCTACTTGTCGACAAGTAGTCTATCTTTCACATGTTATAATTATATTTTCTCCGGGGTTGATTTAAAATCCGCATGATTAAAGCACCACCTCACCGTTATTGGGCAAGGTGTGTCACGGCCGCGTCTTCAACCCTCATGGCAAGGAAGGCCGCATATATTATTCTCCTTATTAGTTAAAAATAAACTACAAACCAACCCGAGCATTAGCGGATTAAAACTGACTTCTTAAGTTTAGTTGTTAATTAAAAAGACTTGCGCATAGGACTGGAAAAAGGAAGACAAAGACGAGACGAGCGCTATTCTTGTTTTTTTCTCCTTTTCGTCCAGTCTTCTTCTCTAGGCTTTTTTAATTAATTATAAACCACCTACTAGCCCAGCTTTCTGCCTTGACATGCAGTTTATGCGATCAGTGTGTAACAGTATTAGTGCCCCAATTAAATTACGTTTTGACATGTGCTTGA
>JARKHS020016217.1:0-22231 GCA_030143305.2 Amblyomma americanum | reverse complement strand
ACCATTACATACTATACCATACTGTGTGATACCATACCATACCATACTGTACCATACCATACCATTTTGTACCATTCCATACATACCATTCCATACCATACCATTGCACATCATACTGTATTATACCATACATTCGATTCCATAACATACCATACCGTACGATACCATACCGAACCATTCCTTACAATACCGCACCATATAGATCCGTACCATACAATACCATACATACTCTACCATACCATTCCGTAACATACCGTGCCATACCATACCATACATACCATTCCATATGGTACCATACCATACCGTATCATACCATACATATCATACCATAGCATACCATACTGTACCATACCGCACTGTACCATACTGTACCATACCATACCATAGCATACCATACCATACCATATATACAATTCAATACCATACTGTACCATACTATACATACCATTCCATACCTTACCATACCATATATACAATTCAATACCATACTGTACCATACTATACATACCATTCCATACCTTACCATACCATATCGTTCCATACCTTACCATACTATACCGTACCATACTGTACTATACTATACCGTGCCATACCATACATAGCGTACCATACCATACAGTATCATACCATGCCGTACCATACGATACCATACCGACCATACCACACATTCCATTCCATACCATACCATACAATAGTGTACCAGACCATACCAGACCATACCATACTGTACAGACTGTACCATACCATTCCATACCGTACCATACCATACATACCACTCCATACCATGTCATACCGTACCATACCATACGTACCATAACATAGCATACATACCATTCGATACCATACCATTCCGTGCCATACCATACTACCATTCCATACCATAATATACCATAGCATACCATACCGTACCATACCAATCAATACCATACCGTGCCATACTGTACCACACCATACCGTACCATACCATACATTCTGTACAATACCATACCGTACCATACCTTACATGCCATTCCATACCATACTGTATCATACCATACCACACCAAACCATACCATACATACCATTCCATTCCATACCATACCGTACCATACCATACATACCATACCATAGCGTACCAAACTGTACCAGACTATACCATACCGTACATGCCGTGCCATACCATTCCATACCATACATACCATTCTATTCCATTTCATACCATACCATACCATATGCACCCAACCGTACCATTCCATACACACCATACCATACCGTGCCATACCATACCGTAACATCACATACCATACCATATCATAGCATACTGTACCGTACCGTACCATACATACCATTTCATATATTACCATACACACACACCATTACGTACCATACCATACTATACGATACCATACCACACCGTACCATACCATACCGTACCATACCATACCATATCATACCATACCGTACCATTCTATACATTCCGTTCCATACCATACTGTATGTACCATACCATTCCACACCATACCATACATATTCCATACCATATCATACATACTATTCCATTCCATATGGTACCATACCATACCATAGCATACCATACATACCACTCCATACCATACCGTACCATACCATACATACCATTCCATACCATACCGTACCATGCCTTACCATACCATACCATACCGTACCATACCATACATTTCATTCCATTCCGTACCATACCATACATTCCATTCCATTCCATACCATACCATACCCTACATACCACTTCATACCATACAATACCATACTGTACCATACCATACACGCCTTTCCATACCATACCATACATGCCATTCCATACCATACCGTACATTGCCATACCGTACCATACCGAATCATACCGTACCGTGCCATACCATACCATACAATACCGTACCATACTATACCACATCGTACCGTACTATATATACCATTCCATACCATACCGTACCATACCATACCATACAATACCGTACCATACCTTACCATACCATACCATACCATTCCGTACCACACCGTACCATATCATACCGTACCATACTGTGCCATACCGTACCATACCATACCGTACCATACCATACATACAATTCCATACCGTACTGTACCATACTATACATATCATTCCATACCATACCATACCTTACTGTACCATACAATACATACTAGTTCATACCATACCGTACCATACAATACATTCCATTCCTAACCATACCGTACGATACCATACCATACATACTATTCCATACCGTACCGAACCATTCTATACATGCAATACCATACCGTTCCATACCGTACCATACCATGCCTGTATCATACAATACATACCAATCAATACTATACCATACCGTACCATACCATACATACTATACCATACCATGCCATACCATACCGTACCATCCCATACCATACCATATAATATCATAGCATACCGTACCATATCATACTATACATACCATAACATACCGTACCATACCACACATACCATTACATACCATACCATACTGTATGATACCATACCATACCGTACCATACCATACCGTACCATACCACACATACCATTCCATATCATATCATAGCATATCATACCCTACAATTCCATACATACCACTCCATACCATACCATACCGTACCATACCATACATGCCATTCCATACCATACCGTACCATACATACCATACCATAGCGTACTAGACCGTACCAGACCATACCATACCGTACATACCACTCCATACCATACCATACCGTATCATAACATACATGCCATTCCGTACCATACCATACCGTACCATACCATACCGTACCGTATCGTACCATACCATATATACCATTCTATACCATACCTTTTCATACCATACCGTATTAAAGTATACATCTCATTCCATACCATACCATACCGTACCATGCTATACATACCATTCCATACCATACCATACTTAACATGCCATACCATACCATCCCACACCATACCATATCATAGCATACTGTACCATACCATACCATACACACCATTTCATACTGTACCATACAATACATACCATTTCAAACCATACCATACCGTATGATACCATACATTACCATACATACTATTCCATACCAAACCGTACCATACCATGCTGTACCATACTGTACGTACCATTCCATACCATACTATTCCATACCGCACCATACCATACATACCATACCATACCGTAACATCCCCTACCATACCATATCATAGCATACTGTACCGTACCGTACCATACATACCATTTCATATATTACCAAACAAACACATCATTACATACCATACCATACCATACGATACCATACCACACCGTACCATACCATGCCATCCATAACATACCGTACCATACCAAACCGTATCATACCATACCGTACAATTCCATATATTTCATTCCATACCATACTGTACCATATCATACCACACCATACCATACATATCATTCCATACCATACCATACATACTATTCCATTCCATATGGTACCATACCATACCATAGCATACCATACATTTCACTCCATACCGTACATACCATTCCGTACCATGCCGTCCCATGCCTTACCATACCGTACCATACCTTACCATACCATACCATACCATACATTCCATTCCATATCGTACCATACCATACATACCACTCCATACCATACAATACCATACTGTAACATACCATACATGCGATTCCATACCATACCATACCGAACCATACCGTACCGTGCCATACCATACCATACACTACCGTACCATACTATACCATATACCACATCGTACCATACCATATATACCATTCCATACCATACTATACCATAACATGCCATACATACCATTCCATACTATACCATATATACTATTCCATACGATACCGTACCATACCATACCATACAATACCGTACCATACCGTACCATACTTTACCGTACCATACCATAACATACCATACCGTACCATACCGTATCATATCGTACCGTACCATAGCGTGCAATACCGTACCATTCTATACCGTACCATACCATACTGCACCATACTATACATATCATTCTATACCATACCATACTGTACCACACCATACATACCATTCCATACCATACCGTACCATACAATACATTCCTTTACAAAAAATACCATACCGTACGATACCATACCATACCATACATACTATTCCATACCGTACCGTACCATACTATACATACAATACCATACCGTCCATACCGTACCATAATATGCCGCATCATACAATACATACCATTCCATACCATACCATACCGTACCATACCGTACCATACCATACATACTATACCATACCGTGCCAAACCATACCGTACCAACCCATACCATATAATATCATAGCATACCGTACCATACCATACCATACACACCATTACATACCATACCATACCACACATACAATCATATACTATACCATACTGTATGATACCATACCATACTGTACCGTTCCATGCCATACCGTACCATACCATACATACCATTCAGTACCATGCCGTACCATGCCTTACTATACCGTACCATACCTTACCATACCATACATACCATTCCATACCATACAATACCATACTGTAAGATACCATGCATGCCATTCCATACCATACCATACCGTACCATGCCATACCGTACCATACTATACCACATCGTACCATACCATATACCATTCCATACCATACCATAACATACCATACATACCGTACAATACTGTACCATTTCATACCATTCCATACCATGCCATACATACTATACCGTACCGTACCATACCATACCATACAATACCGTACCATACCGTACCATACCGTACCATACCATAACATACCATACCGTACCATACCGTATCATATCATACCGTACCATAGCGTGCAATACCGTACCATACCATACCATACCATACGATACATACAATTCCATACCATACTGTACCACACTATACATATCATTTTATACCCTACCATACTGTACCATATCATACATACCATTCCATACCATACCATACCATAGAATACATTCTATTCCAAAACATACCATACCGTACGATACCATACCATACCATACATACTATTCCATACCGTACCGTACCATACTATACATACAATACCATAATGTCCATACCGTACCATACCATGCCGTATCATACAATACATACCATTCCATACCATACCGTACCATACCGTACCATACCATACATACTATACCATACCGTGCCATACCATACCGTACCAACCCATACCATACCATATAATATCATAGCATACCGTATCATACCATACCATACACACCATATCATACCATACCATACCACACATACAATCACATACTATACCATACTGTTGATACCATACCATACCATACTGTACCGTACCATGCCATACCGTACCATACCATACATACCATTCCGTACCATGCCGTACCATGCCTTACCATACCGTACCATACCTTACCATACCATACATACCATTCCATACCATACAATACCATACTGTACCATACTATGCATGCCATTCCATACCATACCATGCCGTACCATGCCATACCGTACCATACTATACCACATCGTACCATACCATATACCATTCCATACCATACCATACCATAACATGCCATACATACCATTCAATACTGTATCATTTCAAACCATTCCATACCATGCCATACATACTATACCATACCGTACCATACCATACCATACAATACCGTACCATACCGTACCATACCATAACATACCATACCGTACCATACCGTATCATATCGTACCGTACCATAGCGTGCAATACCGTACCATACCATACCGTACCATACCTTACATACAATTCCATACCATACTGTACCATAATATACATATCATTTTATACCATACCATACTGTACCATACCATACATACCATTCCATACCATACAATACATTCTATTCCAAAACATACCATACCGTACGATACCATACCATACCATACATACTATTCCATACCGTACCGTACCATACTATACATACAATACCATACCTTCCATACCGTACCATACCATGCCGTATCATACAATACATACCATTCCATACCATACCATACCGTACCATACCATACATACTATACCATACCGTGCCATACCATACCGTACCAACCCATACCATACCATATAATATCATAGCATACCGTACCATACCACACATACAATCATATACTATAGTATACTGTATGATACCTTATCATACCATACTGTACCGTACCATACCATTTTGTACCATACCATACATACCATTCCATACCATGCCATAGCACATCGTACTGTATTATACCATAACATACCATACCGTACGATACCATACCATACCATTCCTTACAATATCGCACCATATAGTTCCGTACCATTCCATACCATACCATACCATACCATACATACCATTCCATACCATATCATACCACAACATACCATGCATATCATTCCAAAACATACCATACATACCATTTAATTCCATACCGTACCATACCATACCGTACCATACCAAACATACCACTCCATACCATACCATACTGTACCATACCATACATTCCATTCCATACCATACCGTACCATACATACCATACCATACCGTACCATAACATACATGCCATTCTGTACCATACCATGCAATACCATACCGTACCATATCGTACCATACCATATATACCATTCTATACCATACCCTATCATACCATACCGTATTAAACTATACATCTCATTCCATACCATATCATACCGTACCATACCATACATTCCATTCCATACCATACCATACTTAACATGCCATACCATACCATGCCACACCATACCATATCATAGCATACTATACCATACCATACCATACCATACATACCATTTCATACTGTACCATACAATACATAACATTTCAAACCATACCATACCATATGATACCATATATTACCATACATACTATTCCATACCAAACTGCACCATGCCATGCTGTACCATACTGTACGTACCATTCCATACCATACCAAACTATTCCATACCGTACCATACCATACATACCATACCATACCGTAACATCCCATACCATACCATATCATAGCATACTATACCGTACCGTACCATACATACCATTTCATACATTACCATACACACATATCATTACATACCATACCATACTATACGCTACCATACCACACCATACCATACCATACCATACCGTACCATACCATACCGTGTCATACCACACCGTACCATTCCATTCAATACCATACTGTACCATACCATACCACACCATACCATACATATCATTCCATACCATACCATACATACTATTCCATTCCATATGGTACCATACCATACCATAACATACCATACATTCCACTCCATACCATACCGTACCAGACCATACATACTATTCCGTACCATGCTGTACCATGCCTTACCATACCGTACCATACCTTACCATACCGTACCATACCATATATTCCATTCAATACCGTACCATACCATACATACCACGCCATACCATACCATACACTACCGTACCATACTATACCACATCGTACCATACCATATATATCATTCCATACCATACCATAACATGCAATACATACCATACCATACTGTACCATTCCATGCCATTCCATACCATACCATACACACTATTCCATACCATACCGTACCATACCATACCATACAATAACGTACCATACCGTACCATACCTTACCGTACCATAACATACCATACCGTACCATACCGTACCTTATCGTACCGTCCCATAGCGTGCAATACCCTACCATACCATACCATACATACAATTCCATACCATACTGTACCATACCATACATACCATTCCATACCATACCGTACCATACAATACATTCCATTCCAAACCATACCATACCGTACGATACCATACCATACCATACATACTATTCCATACCGTACCGTATCATACTATACATACAATACCATACCGTCCATACCGTACCATACCATGCCGTATAATACAATTATACCATTCCATACCATACCATACCGTACCATACCGTACCATACCGTACCATACCATACATACTATACCATACCGTGCCATACCATACCGTACCAACCCATACCATACCATATAATATCATAGCATACCGTACCACACCACACCATACACACCATATCATACCGTACCATACCACACATACCATTACATACTATACCATACTGTGTGATACCATACCATACCATACTGTACCATACCATACCATTTTGTACCATTCCATACATACCATTCCATACCATACCATTGCACATCATACTGTATTATACCATACATTCGATTCCATAACATACCATACCGTACGATACCATACCGAACCATTCCTTACAATACCGCACCATATAGATCCGTACCATACAATACCATACATACTCTACCATACCATTCCGTAACATACCGTGCCATACCATACCATACATACCATTCCATATGGTACCATACCATACCGTATCATACCATACATATCATACCATAGCATACCATACTGTACCATACCGCACTGTACCATACTGTACCATACCATACCATAGCATACCATACCATACCATATATACAATTCAATACCATACTGTACCATACTATACATACCATTCCATACCTTACCATACCATATATACAATTCAATACCATACTGTACCATACTATACATACCATTCCATACCTTACCATACCATATCGTTCCATACCTTACCATACTATACCGTACCATACTGTACTATACTATACCGTGCCATACCATACATAGCGTACCATACCATACAGTATCATACCATGCCGTACCATACGATACCATACCGACCATACCACACATTCCATTCCATACCATACCATACAATAGTGTACCAGACCATACCAGACCATACCATACTGTACAGACTGTACCATACCATTCCATACCGTACCATACCATACATACCACTCCATACCATGTCATACCGTACCATACCATACGTACCATACCATAGCATACATACCATTCGATACCATACCATTCCGTGCCATACCATACTACCATTCCATACCATATTATACCATAGCATACCATACCGTACCATACCATTCAATACCATACCGTGCCATACTGTACCACTCCATACCGTACCATACCATACATTCTGTACAATACCATACCGTACCATACCTTACATGCCATTCCATACCATACTGTATCATACCATACCACACCAAACCATACCATACATACCATTCCATTCCATACCATACCGTACCATACCATACATACCATACCATAGCGTACCAAACTGTACCAGACTATACCATACCGTACATGCCGTGCCATACCATTCCATACCATACATTCCATTCTATTCCATTTCATACCATACCATACCATATGCACCCAACCGTACCATACCATACATACCATACCATACCGTGCAATACCATACCGTAACATCACATACCATACCATATCATAGCATACTGTACCGTACCGTACCATACATACCATTTCATATATTACCATAGAAACACCATTACATACCATATCATACTATACGATACCATACCACACCGTACCATACCATACCGAACCATACCATACCATATCATACCATACCGTACCATTCTATACATTCCATTCCATACCATACTTTATGTACCATACATTCCACACCATACCATACATATTCCATACCATACCATACATACTATTCCATTTCATATGGTACCATACCATACCATAGCATACCATACATACCACTTCATACCATACCGTACCATACCATACATACCATTCCATGCCATACCGTACCATGCCTTACCATACCTTACCATACCGTACCATACCATACATTCCATTCCATACCATACCATACCATACATACCACTTCATACCATACAATACCATACTGTTCCATACCATACATGCCTTTCCATACCATACCATACATGCCATCCCATACCATACCATACCGTACCATACCGAATCCTACCGTACCGTGCCATACCATACCATACAATACCGTACCATACTATACCACATCGTACCATACTATATATACCATTCCATACCATACCGTACCATACCATACCATACAATACCGTACCATACCTTACCGTACCATACCATACCATTCCGTACCATACCGTACCATATCATACCGTACCATACCATACCATACCATACCATACATACAATTCCATACCATACTGTACCATACTATACATATCATTCCATACCATACCATACCTTACTGTACCATACCATACATACTAGTTCATACCATACCGTACCATACAATACATTCCATTCCTAAACATACCATACCGTACGATACGATACCATACATACTATTCCATACTGTACCGAACCATACTATACATGCAATACCATACCGTGCCATACCGTACCATACCATGCCGTATCATACAATACGTACCAATCAATACTATACCATACCGTACCATACCGTACCATACCATACATACTACACCTTACCATGCCATACCATACCGTACCATCCCATACCATACCATATAATATCATAGCATACCGTGCCATACCATGCTATACATACCATAACATACCGTACCATACCAGCATACCATTACATACCATACTGTATGATACCATACCATACCGTACCATACCATACCGTACCATACCATACATACCATACCATAGCATATCATACCCTACTATTCCATACATACCACTCCATACCATACCATACCGTACCATACCATACATGCCATTCCATACCATACCATAGCGTACTAGACCGTACCAGACCATACCATACCGTACATACCGCTCCATACCATACCATACCGTATCAAAACATACATGCCATTCCGTACCATACCATACCGTACCATACCATACCGTACCATATCGTACCATACTATAAATACCATTCTATACCATAGCTTATCATACCATACCGTATTAAACTATACATCTCATTCCATACCATACCATACCGTACCATGTCATACATACCATTCCATACCATACCATACTTAACATGCCATACCATACCATCCCACACCATACCATATCATAGCACACTGTATCATACCATACCATACATACCATTTCATACTGTACCATACAATACATACCATTTCAAACCATACCACACCGTATGATACCATACATTACCATACATACTATTCCATACCAAACCGTACCATACCATGCTGTACCATACTGTACGTACCATTCCATACCATACCATACTATTCCATACCGTACCATACCATACATACCATACCATACCGTAACATCCCTTACCATACCAATCATAGCATACTGTACCGTACCGTACCATACATACCATTTCATATATTACCAAACACACACATCATTACATACCATACCATACTATACGATACCATACCACACCGTACCATACCTTACCATCCATAACATACCGTCCCATATCATACCGTATCATACCATACCGTACCATTCCATACATTCCATTCCATACCATACTGTACCATATCATACCACACCATACCATACATATCATTCCATACCATACCATACATACTATTCCATTCCATATGGTACCATACCATACCATAGCATACCATACATTCCACTCCATACCATACCGTACCATACCATACATACCATTCCGTACCATGCCGTCCCATGCCTTACCATACCGTACCATACCTTACCATACCGTGCCATACCATACATTCCATTCCATACCGTACCATACCATACATACCACTCCATACCATACAATACCATACTGTACCATACCATACATGCGATTACATACCATACCATACCGTACCATACCATACCGTACCATACCGAACCATACCGTACCGTGCCATACCATACCATACACTACCGTACCATACTATACCACATCGTACCATACCATATATACCATTCCATACCATACTATACCATAACATGCCATACATACCATACCATACTGTACCATTCCATACCATTCCATACCATACCATACATACTATTCCATACCATACCGTACCATACCACACAATACCGTACCATACTGTACCATACTATACCGTACCATGCCATACGTATCGTACCATACCGTGCCATACCATACATAGCGTACCATACCATATAGTACCATACCATGCCGTACCATACGATACCATACCGACCATACCATACATTCCATTCCATACCATACCATACATACCATACCATAGTGTACCAGACCATACCAGACCATACAATACTGAACAGACTGTACCATACCATTCCATACAGTTCCATACCATACATACCACTTCATACCATTTCATACCGTACCATACCATACGTCCCATACCATAGCATACATACAATTCCATACCGTACCATACCATTCCGTGCCATACCATAAAACCATTCCATACCATACTATACCATAGCATGCCATATCATACCATACCATTCAATACCATACCGTGCCGTACTGTACCACACCAGCAAATCGAAGATTATTTAGGTATTCTCCATTCATTCTTATTCCCAACTGTTCCCAATTCAGGCCTCGAAATACCTCCTGTAATCATGCGGTGAACAGCATTGGCGAGAACGTGCATCCTTGCCTGACACCCTTCCTTATTGGAATTTTATTGCTAACTTTATGGAGGACTATAGTAGCTGTGCAGTTGCTATATATATCTTCCAGTATTTTGACTGAAGGCTCTTCTACCCCCTGATTACGCAACGCCTGTATTACTGCTGAGGTTTCCACTGAGTCGAATGCTCTCTCGTGATCAATGAAAGCTATATATAGAGGTTGGTTATACTCTGCGCATTTCTCTATCACCTGATTGATAGTGTGAATATGATCTATTGTGGAATATCCTTTACGAAAGCCTGCCTGATCATTTGGTTGATTAAAGTCTAATGTTGCCCTGACTCTATTAGCGATTACCTTAGTAAATACTTTGTAGGCAACGGATAGTAAGCTGATCGGCCTGTAATTTTTCAAGTCCTTGGCATCTCCCTTCTTATGAATTAGGATAATGTTTGCATTCTTCCAAGCTTCTTCTACAGTCGAGGTCATAAGGCATTGCGTATACAGGGTGGCTAGTTTTTCTAGCACGATGTCCCCTCCATCTTTCAACAGATCTGCTGTTACCTGGTCCTCCCCAGCTGCTTTTCCCGTTTTCATTACTTCTAAGGCTTTCTTTACTTCATCTTTCGTTACTGGCGGGATGGCGCATTCCTCTGCACTGCTGTCTTCCTCATTAACGCTCTGATTACATTGGTACTCTACAGATCTCTGTAGAACTCTTCAGCTACGTTAACTATCTTATACATATTGCTAATGACCTTGCCCTGCTTGCCTCTTAATGCATACATCTGGTTTTTACCTATGCCTAGTTTCCTCTACACTGCTTTTAGGCTACCCCCGTTCTTTAGAGCATGGTCGATTCTCTCCATATTAAACTTCCTTATGTCGGCTACCTTGCGCTTGTTTATTAATTTCGAAAGCTCTGCTATTTCTCTTCTGTCCGTACGGTTAGACGCCCTCATGCTTTGGCGCTTCTTAATCAGATCTTTCGTCACCTGAGATAGCTTCCCGGTATCCTGTAGAACTGTCGTACCGCCTACTTCTACTGCGCACTCCGTAATCATTGATATCAGATTATCGTGCATTGTATGAACATCAAGATCGTCTTCCTCAGTTAAAGCCGAATATGTGTTTTGCAGCGCTATCCTAAACTCTTGTCCTTTCCCTCTTACGGCTAACTCGTTAATGGTTTTCTTTACTAGCTTCTTTCATTCCCTCTTCAAGTCTAAGCAAAGTCTAGACCTGACCATTCTGTGGTCGCTACAACGCACCTTTCCGAAAACGGCCACATCCTGAATGATGCCAGGAGGTTAGCGCATAGTATGAAGTTGATTGCATTTTTAGTTTCACCATTGGGGCTCTTCCAGGTCCACTTCCTGTTTTCACGTTTGCGGAAGAAGGTATTCATGAACCGTAAATTATTTCTATCCGCGAATTCGACTAATAGCTCTCCCCTGCTATTTCTAGAGCCTATCCCATAGTCACCTACCGCCTGGTCGTCAGCCTGCTTCTTGCCCACGTTCGCATTGAAGTCGCCCCTTAGTACAGTGTAGTGCGATTTTGCTTTATTCATTGCCGATTCTACGTCCTCATAGAAACTTTCAACCGTTTGGACATCATGGCTGGACGTGGACGCGTAGGCCTGCACCACTTTCAGCTTGTACCTCCTATTCAGCCTAAATACTGTAGCTGCTACCCTCTCGTTAATACTATAGAACTCCTCTACGTTGGCAGCTATATCCTCATTAATCAGGAGTCCCACACCTAGTTCTCGTCTATACTCTCATCCGCGATAGCACAGTATGTCTCCATCCTTAAGTACTGTATACACCTCACCTGTCCTCCTAACTTCGCTAAGCCCTATCACATCCCATTTAATTCCCGCTAGTTCCTCGAAAAGGACTGCTAGGCTAGCCGCACTAGATAAAGTTGTAGCTTTAAACTTTACCAGGTTCAGATTTCAATGGCGGCCTGTCAGGAATCCCATACCATAACATATCATATCATACCCTACCATACCATACCATACCGTACCATACCATACCATACTGTACCATACCATACCATACATACCATACCGTACCATACCATTCCATACCATACCGTACCATACTATACCTTACCATTCCATACCACACCATAGCACACTATACAATACCGTACATACCATACCTTACCATATCATACCATACATACCGTACTATACCATACATACTATTCCATACCATACCATCCCATATACCCATTATGTATCATATCGTACCATACGATACCGTATCATACAGTACCATACCATACATGCCATTCCATACCATACCATACATGCCATACCATACCGTACCATACCATAGATACCATACCATACCATACCATACCCTACCATTCCATACCATACCATACATACCATTCCATACCATACCGTACTATACCGTACCACACCATACCATACATATCATTCCATACCATACCATACCATGCCATTCCATACTGGACCATTCCATACCATACCATACCATACATACCACTCCACACCATACCATACCATACATGCCATTCCATACTTTACTGTACCATACCATACTGTACTATACCATACATACCATTTCATACCGCTACATACCATACATACTACTCCGTACCATACCATACTGTACCGTACCATACCGTACCATTCCATACATGCCATTCCATACCATACCATACCGTACCATACCATACCGTACCATTCCGTACTGTATCATAATATACCATATCGTACCATACCATATATAACATTCCATACCATACCATACCGTATCATACCATACCATACATACCATACCATACTGAAACCAAGCCATACCATACCATACCATTCCAAACCATACCATACCGTACCGTACTATAATATACCATATCGTACCATACCATATGTAACATTCCATACCATACCGTATCATACCATACTGTACAATGCCATACCATACCATACCATTCCAAACCATACCATACCAAACCGTACCATACCATACCATGCATACCATTCCATACCAGACCGTACCATACCATACCATGCCATACAGTACCGTACCGTACCATACCGTACCGTACCATACCATACCGTACTGTACCGTACCATACCATACCGTGCCATACCATTCCATACCATACCGTACCATACATATACCATACCATTAAATACCACACCATATCACACGTACCATACCATGCATACCATACCATAGCATACCATACCATACCATGCAATACATACCATTCCATTTCATATTGTACCATACCATACATACCACTCCATACCATACCATACTGTACCATATCATACATACCATACTATAGCATACCAGACTGTACCAGACCATACCATACCGTACATACCGTGCCATACCATACCATACACACTATTCCATACCATTTCATACCGTACCATACCATACGTACCATACCGTACCATACCATATACCATTCCAAACCATACCGTGCCCTGCCGTATCATACCATACCATGCCATACCATGCCTATACCACACCGTACCATACCGTACTGTACCATACCATATGTACCATTCCATACCATACATACCATTCCAACCAAATCGTGCCATACCATACTGTACAAACCATACTGTAACATACCATACATACCATTCCATACCATACCATACCATTCCGTACCATACCATACTTACCATTCCATACTATACCATACAATAGCATACAATACCGTACCATACCATTCTATACCATTACCGTGCCATACCGTACCATACCATACCGTACCGTACCCTACCATATCATACCATACAATACCATACCACACCGTAGCATACCGTACCATACCGTAACATACCATACATACCATTCCATACCATACCGTATCCTACCATACCATATATACAGTACCAAACCATACATACCATACCATACCATTCCGTACCATACCATACTTACCATTCCATACTATACCATACCATACTATACCATGCCGTACCATACTATTCCATACCATACCGTGTCTTACCGTACCATACCATACCGTACCGTACCATACCATACCACACAATACCGTACCATACCACAACGTAGCATACCGTACCATACCATACCTTACCGTACCATACATACCATTCCATACCACACCGTACCATACCATGCCATACCATACCCTACTGTACCATCCCGTACCATACCATACATACCAATCCATACCCTACCATACCATGTCATACCAAACCAAACCATACCATACCGTACCATACCATACATACCATTCCATACCCTACCATACCATGTCATACCAAACCAAACCATACCATACCTATCAATCCATACCATACCGTACCATACTATGCATACCATTCTATACCGTTCCATACCATACCGTACCATACCATACCATTCCATACCGTACTATACCGTACAAAAGCGTACCCTACCATAACGCACATACCATACAAACCATGCATACCGTACCATATCATGTCATACTATACCATACCATACATACTATTCCATTCCATACTTACCATACCATACATACCATACCGTACCATACCAAACCGTATCATACCATACCGTACCATTCCATATATTTCATTCCATACCATACTGTACCATATCATACCACACCATACCATACATATCATTCCATACCATACCATACATACTATTCCATTCCATATGGTAACATACCATACCATAGCATACCATACATTTCACTCCATACCGTACATACCATTCCGTACCATGCCGTACCATACCTTACCATACCATACCATACATTCCATTCCATATCGTACCATACCATACATACCACTCCATACCATACAATACCATACTGTACCATACCATACATGCGATTCTATACCATACCATACCATACCGTACCATACCGAACCATACCGTACCGTGCCATACCATACCATACACTACCGTACCATACTATACCATATACCACATCGTATCATACCATATATACCATTTCATACCATACTATACCATAACATGCCATACATACCATACCATACTGTACCATTCCATACCATTCCATACTATACCATACATACTATTCCATACGATACCGTACCATACCATACCATACAATACCGTGCCATACTGTACCATACCTTACCGTACCATACCATAACATACCATACCGTACCATACCGTATCATAATCGTACCGTACCATAGCGTGCAATACCGTACCATTCTATACCGTACCATACCATACTGTACCATACTATACATATCATTCTATACCATACCATACTGTACCACACCATACATACCATTCCATACCATACCGTACCATACAATACATTCCATTACAAACAATACCATACCGTACGATACCATACCATACCATACATACTATTCCATACCGTACCGTACCATACTATACATACAATACCATACCGTCCATACCGTACCATAATATGCCGCATCATACAATACATACCATTCCATACCATACCATACCGTACCATACCGTACCATACCATACATACTATACCATACCGTGCCATACCATACCGTACCAACCCATACCATATAATATCATAGCATACCGTACCATACCATACCATACACACCATTACATACCATACCATACCACACATAGAATCATATACTATACCATACTGTATGATACCATACCATACTGTACCGTTCCATGCCATACCGTACCATACCATACATACCATTCCGTACCATGCCGTACCATGCCTTACTATACCGTACCATACCTTACCATACCATACATACCATTCCATACCATACAATACCATACTGTAAGATACCATGCATGCCATTCCATACCATACCATACCGTACCATGCCATACCGTACCATACTATACCACATCGTACCATACCATATACCATTCCATACCATACCATAACATACCATACATACCATACAATACTGTACCATTCCATACCATGCCATACATACTATACCGTACCGTACCATACCATACAATACCGTACCATACCGTACCATACCGTACCATACCGTACCATACCTTACCGTACCATACCATAACATACCATACCGTACCATACCGTATCATATCGTACCGTACCATAGCGTGCAATACCGTACCATACCATACCATACCATACGATACATACAATTCCATACCATACTGTACCACACTATACATATCATTTTATACCATACCATACTGTACCATATCATACATACCATTCCATACCATACCATACCATAGAATACATTCTATTCCAAAACATACCATACCGTACGATACCATACCATACCATACATACTATTCCATACCGTACCGTACCATACTATACATACAACACCATACCGTCCATACCGTACCATACCATGCCGTATCATACAATACATACCATTCCATACCATACCGTACCATACCGTACCAACCCATACCATACCATATAATATCATAGCATACCGTATCATACCATACCATACACACCATATCATACCATACCATACCACACATACTATACCATACTGTACTGTACCATGCCATACCGTACCATACCATACATACCATTCCATACCATACAATACCATACTGTACCATACTATGCATGCCATTCCATACCATACCATACCGTACCATGCCATACCGTACCATACTATACCACATCGTACCATACCATATACCATTCCATACCATACCATACCATAACATGCCATACATACCATACAATACTGTATCATTTCAAACCATTCCATACCATGCCATACATACTATACCATACCGTACCATACCATACCATACAATACCGTACCATACCGTACCATACCATACCATAACATACCATACCGTACCATACCGTATCATATCGTACCGTACCATAGCGTGCAATACCGTACCATACCATACCGTACCATACCATACATACAATTCCATACCATACTGTACCATAATATACATATCATTTTATACCATACCATACTGTACCATACCATACATACCATTCCATACCATACAATACATTCTATTCCAAAACATACCATACCGTACGATACCATACCATACCATACATACTATTCCATACCGTACCGTACCATACTATACATACAATACCATACCTTCCATACCGTACCATACCATGCCGTATCATACAATACATACCATTCCATACCATACCATACCGTGCCATACCGTACCATACCATACATACTATACCATACCGTGCCATACCATACCGTACCAACCCATACCATACCATATAATATCATAGCATACCGTACCATACCACACATACAATCACATACTATACTATACTGTATGATACCTTACCATACCATACTGTACCGTACCATACCATTTTGTACCATACCATACATACCATTCCATACCATGCCATAGCACATCGTACTGTATTATACCATACATACCATTCCATAACATACCATACCGTACGATACCATACCATACCATTCCTTACAATATCGCACCATATAGTTCCGTACCATTCCATACCATACCATACCGTACCATACATACCATTCCATACCATATCATACCACAACATACCATGCATATCATTCCAAAACATACCATACATACCATTTAATTCCATACCGTACCATACCATACCGTACCATACCAAACATACCACTCCATACCATACCATACTGTACCATACCATACATTCCATTCCATACCATACCGTACCATACATACCATACCATACCGTACCATAACATACATGCCATTCCGTACCATACCATGCCATACCATACCGTACCATATCGTACCATACCATATATACCATTCTATACCATACCCTATCATACCATACCGTATTAAACTATACATCTCATTCCACACCATACCATACCGTACCATACCATACATACCATTCCATACCATACCATACTTAACATGCCATACCATACCATGCCACACCATACCATATCATAGCATACTATACCATACCATACCATACATACCATTTCATACTGTACCATACAATACATAACATTTCAAACCATACCATACCATATGATACCATATATTACCATACATACTATTCCATACCAAACTGCACCATGCCATGCTGTACCATACTGTACGTACCATTCCATACCATACCAAACTATTCCATACCGTACCATACCATACATACCATACCATACCGTAACATCCCATACCATACCATATCATAGCATACTATACCGTACCGTACCATACATACCATTTCATACATTACCATACACACATATCATTACATACCATACCATACTATACGCTACCATACCACACCGTACCATACCATACCATACCGTACCATACCATACCGTGTCATACCACACCGTACCATTCCATACATTCCATTCAATACCATACTGTACCATACCATACCACACCATACCATACATATCATTCCATACCATACCATACCATACATACTACCATTCCGGTATGGTATGGTACCATACCATACCATAGCATACCATACATTCCACTCCATACCATACCGTACCAGACCATACATACTATTCCGTACCATGCTGTACCATGCCTTACCATACCGTACCATACCTTACCATACCGTACCATACCATATATTCCATTCAATACCGTACCATACCATACATACCACGCCATACCATACCATACACTACCGTACCATACTATACCACATCGTACCATACCATATATATCATTCCATACCATACCATAACATGCAATACATACCATACCATACTGTACCATTCCATGCCATTCCATACCATACCATACACACTATTCCATACCATACCGTACCATACCATACCATACAATAACGTACCATACCGTACCATACCTTACCGTACCATAACATACCATACCGTACCATACCGTACCTTATCGTACCGTCCCATAGCGTGCAATACCGTACCATACCATACCATACATACAATTCCATGCCATACTGTACCGTACTATACATATCATTCTATACCATACCATACTGTACCATACCATACATACCATTCCATACCATACCGTACCATACAATTACATTCCATTCCAAACCATACCATACCGTACGATACCATACCATACCATACATACTATTCCATACCGTACCGTATCATACTATACATACAATACCATACCGTCCATACCGTACCATACCATGCCGTATAATACAATCATACCATTCCATACCATACCATACCGTACCATACCGTACCATACCATACATACTATACCATACCGTGCCATACCATACCGTACCAACCCATACCATACCATATAATATCATAGCATACCGTACCACACCACACCATACACACCATATCATACCGTACCATACCACACATACCATTACATACTATACCATACTGTGTGATACCATACCATACCATACTGTACCATACCATACCATTTTGTACCATACCATACATACCATTCCATACCATACCATTGCACATCATACTGTATTATACCATACATTCGATTCCATAACATACCATACCGTACGATACCATACCATACCATTCCTTACAATACCGCACCATATAGATCCGTACCATACAATACCATACATACTCTACCATACCATTCCGTAACATACCGTGCCATACCATACCATACATACCATTCCATATGGTACCATACCATACCGTATCATACCATACATATCATACCATAGCATACCATACTGTACCATACCGCACTGTACCATACTGTACC
>JARKHS020016216.1:0-27094 GCA_030143305.2 Amblyomma americanum | reverse complement strand
TATACCATACCGTACCATACCATACATACTATACCATACCATGCCATACCATACCGTACCATCCCATACCATACCATATAATATCATAGCATACCGTACCATATCATACTATACATACCATAACATACCGTACCATACCACACATACCATTACATACCATACCATACTGTATGATACCATACCATACCGTACCATACCATACCGTACCATACCACACATACCATTCCATATCATATCATAGCATATCATACCATACCATACCGTACATACCACTCCATACCATACCATACCGTATCATAACATACATGCCATTCCGTACCATACCACACCGTACCATACCATACCGTACCGTATCGTACCATACCATATATACCATTCTATACCATACCTTTTCATACCATACCGTATTAAAGTATACATCTCATTCCATACCATACCATACCGTACCATGCTATACATACCATTCCATACCATACCATACTTAACATGCCATACCATACCATCCCACACCATACCATATCATAGCATACTGTACCATACCATACCATACACACCATTTCATACTGTACCATACAATACATACCATTTCAAACCATTCCATACCGTATGATACCATACATTACCATACATACTATTCCATACCAAACCGTACCATACCATGCTGTACCATACTGTACGTACCATTCCATACCATACTATTCCATACCGCACCATACCATACATACCATACCATACCGTAACATCCCCTACCATACCATATCATAGCATACTGTACCGTACCGTACCATACATACCATTTCATATATTACCAAACAAACACATCATTACATACCAAAACTTACCATACGATACCATACCACACCGTACCATACCATGCCATCCATAACATACCGTACCATACCAAACCGTATCATACCATACCGTACAATTCCATATATTTCATTCCATACCATACTGTACCATATCATACCACACCATACCATACATATCATTCCATACCATACCATACATACTATTCCATTCCATATGGTACCATACCATACCATAGCATACCATACATTTCACTCCATACCGTACATACCATTCCGTACCATGCCGTCCCATGCCTTACCATACCGTACCATACCTTACCATACCATACCATACATTCCATTCCATATCGTACCATACCATACATACCACTCCATACCATACAATACCATACTGTAACATACCATACATGCGATTCCATACCATACCATACCGAACCATACCGTACCGTGCCATACCATACCATACACTACCGTACCATACTATACCATATACCACATCGTACCATACCATATATACCATTCCATACCATACTATACCATAACATGCCATACATACCATTCCATACTATACCATATATACTATTCCATACGATACCGTAACATACCATACCATACAATACCGTACCATACCGTACCATACTTTACCGTACCATACCATAACATACCATACCGTACCATACCGTATCATATCGTACCGTACCATAGCGTGCAATACCGTACCATTCTATACCGTACCATACCATACTGCACCATACTATACATATCATTCTATACCATACCATACTGTACCACACCATACATACCATTCCATACCATACCGTACCATACAATACATTCCTTTACAAAAAATACCATACCGTACGATACCATACCATACCATACATACTATTCCATACCGTACCGTACCATACTATACATACAATACCATACCGTCCATACCGTACCATAATATGCCGCATCATACAATACATACCATTCCATACCATACCATACCGTACCATACCGTACCATACCATACATACTATACCATACCGTGCCAAACCATACCGTACCAACCCATACCATATAATATCATAGCATACCGTACCATACATACATCCATTACATACCATACCATACCACACATACAATCATATACTATACCATACTGTATGATACCATACCATACTGTACCGTTCCATGCCATACCGTACCATACCATACATACCATTCAGTACCATGCCGTACCATGCCTTACTATACCGTACCATACCTTACCATACCATACATACCATTCCATACCATACAATACCATACTGTAAGATACCATGCATGCCATTCCATACCATACCATACCGTACCATGCCATACCGTACCATACTATACCACATCGTACCATACCATATACCATTCCATACCATACCATAACATACCATACATACCGTACAATACTGTACCATTTCATACCATTCCATACCATGCCATACATACTATACCGTACCGTACCATACCATACCATACAATACCGTACCATACCGTACCATACAGTACCATACCGTACCATACCATACCATACCGTACCATACCGTATCATATCATACCGTACCATAGCGTGCAATACCGTACCATACCATACCATACCATACGATACATACAATTCCATACCATACTGTACCACACTATACATATCATTTTATACCATACCATACTGTACCATATCATACATACCATTCCATACCATACCATACCATAGAATACATTCTATTCCAAAACATACCATACCGTACGATACCATACCATTCCATACATACTATTCCATACCGTACCGTACCATACTATACATGCAATACCATAATGTCCATACCGTACCATACCATGCCGTATCATACAATACATACCATTCCATACCATACCGTACCATACCGTACCATACCATACATACTATACCATACCGTGCCATACCATACCGTACCAACCCATACCATACCATATAATATCATAGCATACCGTATCATACCATACCATACACACCATATCATACCATACCATACCACACATACAATCACATACTATACCATACTGTTGATACCATACCATACCATACTGTACCGTACCATGCCATACCGTACCATACCATACATACCATTCCGTACCATGCCGTACCATGCCTTACCATACCTTAACCATACCATACATACCATTCCATACCATACAATACCATACTGTACCATACCATGCATGCCATTCCACACCAAACCATACCGTACCATGCCATACCGTACCATGCCATACCGTACCATACTATACCACATCGTACCATACCATATACCATTCCATACCATACCATAACATGCCATACATACCATACAATACTGTACCATTTCATACCATTCCATACCATGCCATACATACTATACCATACCGTACCATACCATACCATACAATACCGTACCATACCGTACCATACCTTACCGTATCATATCGTACCGTACCATAGCGTGCAATACCGTACCATACCATACATACAATTCCATACCATACTGTACCATACTATATATATCATTTTATACCATACCATACTGTACCATACCATACATACCATTCCATACCATACCATAGCACATCGTACTGTATTATACCATACATACATTCCATAACATACCATACCGTACGATACCATACCATATCATTCCTTACAATACCGCACCATATAGTTCCGTACCATTCCATACCATACCGTACCATACCATACATACCATTCCATACCATATCATGCCACAACATACCATGCATATCATTCCAAACCATACCATACATACCATTTAATTCCATACCGTACCATACCAAACATACCACTCCATACCATACCATACCGTACCATACCATACATTCCATTCCATACCATACCGTACCATACATACCATGCCATAGCGTACTAGACCGTACCAGACCATACCATACTGTACATACCACTCCATACCATACCATACCGTACCATAACATACATGCCATTCCGTACCATACCATGCCGTACCATACCATACCGTACCATATCGTACCATACCATATATACCATTCTATACCATACCCTATCATACCATACCGTATTAAACTATACATCTCATTCCATACCATACCATACCGTACCATACCATACATAACATTCCATACCATACCATACTTAACATGCCATACCATTCCATGCCACACCATACCATATCATAGCATACTATACCATACCATACCATACCATACATACCATTTCATACTGTACCATACAATACATAACATTTCAAACCATACCATACCATATGATACCATATATTACCATACATACTATTCCATACCAAACCGTACCATACCATGCTGTACCATACTGTACGTACCATTCCATACCATACCAAACTATTCCATACCGTACCATACCATACATACCATACCATACCGTAACATCCCATACCATACCATATCATAGCATACTGTACCGTACCGTACCATACATACCATTTCATACATTACCATACACACATATCATTACATACCACACCATACTATACGCTACCATACCACACCGTACCATACCATACCATACCGTACCATACCATACCGTGTCATACCACACCGTACCATTCCATACATTCCATTCAATACCATACTGTACCATACCATACCACACCATACCATACATATCATTCCATACCATACCATACCATACACACTATTCCATTCCATATGGTACCATACCATACCATAGCATACCATACATTCCACTCCATACCATACCGTACCAGACCATACATACCATTCCGTACCATGCTGTACCATGCCTTACCATACCGTACTATACCTTACCATACCGTACCATACCATATATTCCATTCAATACCGTACCATACCATACATACCTCGCCATACCATACCATACACTACCGTAACATACTATACCACATCGTACCATACCATATATATTATTCCATACCATACCATAAAATGCAATACATACCATACCATACTGTACCATTCCATACCATACACACTATTCCATACCATACCGTACCATACCATACCATACAATACCGTACCATACCGTACCATACCTTATCGTACCATAACATACCATACCGTACCATATCGTACCGTCCCATAGCGTGCAATACCGTACCATACCATACCATACATACAATTCCATGCCATACTGTACCATACTATACATATCATTCTATACCATACCATACTGTACCATACCACACATACCATTCCATACCATACCGTACCATACAATACATTCCATTCCAAACCATACCGTACGATACCATACCATACCATACATACTATTCCATACCGTACCGTATCATACTATACATACAATACCATACCGTACCATACCGTGCCGGATAATACAATACATGCCGTTTCATACCATACCATACCATACCGTACCATACCGTACCATACCGTACCATACCGTACCATACCATACATACTATACCATACCGTGCCATACCATACCGTACCAACCCATACCATACGATATAATATCATAGCATACCGTACCACACCACACCATACACACCATATCATACCGTACCATACCACACATACCATTACATACTATACCATACTGTATGATACCATACCATACCATACTGTACCATACCATACCATTTTGTACCATACCATACATACCATTCCATACCATACCATTGCACATCATACTGTATTATACCATACATTCGATTCCATAACATACCATACCGTACGATACCATACCATACCATTCCTTACAATTCCGCACCATATAGATCCGTACCATACAATACCATACATACTCCACCATACCATTCCGTAACATACCGTGCCATACCATACCATACATACCATTCCATACGGTACCATACCATACCGTATCATACCATACATACCATACCATAGCATACCAGACTGTACCATACCGCACCGTACCATACTGTACCATACCATACCATAGCATACCATACCATACCATATATACAATTCAATACCATACTGTACCATACTATACATTCCATTCCATACCTTACCATACCATATCGTTCCATACCTTACCATACCATACCGTACCATACTGTACTATACTATACCGTGCCATACCATACATAGCGTACCATACCATACAGTATCATACCATGCCGTACCATACGATACCATACCGACCATACCACACATTCCATTCCATACCATACCATACATACCATACCATACAATAGTGTACCAGACCATACCAGACCATACCATACTGTACAGACTGTACCATACCATTCCATACCGTACCATACCATACATACCACTCCATACCATGTCATACCGTACCATACCATACGTACCATACCATAGCATACATACCATTCGATACCATACCATTCCGTGCCATACCATACTACCATTCCATACCATACTATACCATAGCATACCATACCGTACCATACCATTCAGTACCATACCGTGCCATACTGTACCACACCATACCGTACCATACCATACATTCTGTACAATACCATACCGTACCATACCTTACATGCCATTCCATACCATACTGTATCATACCATACCACACCAAACCATACCATACATACCATTCCATTCCATACCATACCGTACCATACCATACATACCATACCATAGCGTACCAAACTGCACCAGACTATACCATACCGTACATGCCGTACCATACCATTCCATACCATACATACCATTCTATACCATTTCATACCATACCATACCATATGCACCCAACCGTACCATACCATACATACCACACCATACCGTGCCATACCATACCGTAACATCACATACCATACCATATCATAGCATACTGTACCGTACCGTACCATACATACCATTTCATATATTACCATACAAACACACCATTACATACCATACCATACTATACGATACCATACCACACCGGACCATACCATACCGTACCATACCATACCATATCATACCATGCCGTACCATTCTATACATTCCATTCCATACCATACTTTATGTACCATACATTCCACACCATACCATACATATTCCATACCATACCATACATACTATCCCATTTCATATGGTACCATACCATACCATAGCATACCATACATACCACTCCATACCATACCGTACCATACCATACATACCATTCCATATCATACCGTACCATGCCTTACCATACCTACCATACCGTACCATACCATACATTCCATTCCATACCATATCATACCATACATACCACTTCATACCATACAATACCATACTGTACCATACCATACATGCCTTTCCATACCATACCATACATGCCATCCCATACCATACCGTACCATACCGAATCATACCGTACCGTGCCATACCATACCATACAATACCGTACCATACTATACCACATCGTACCATACTATATATACCATTCCATACCATACCGTACCATACCATACCATACAATACCGTACCATACCTTACTGTACCATACCATACCATTCCGTACCATACCGTACCGTATCATACCGTACCATACTGTGCCATACCGTACCATACCATACCGTACCATACCATACATACAATTCCATACCATACTGTACCATACTATACATATCATTCCATACCATACCATATCTTACTGTACCAAACCATACATACTACTCCATACCATAACGTACCATACAATACATTCCATTCCTAAACATACCATACCGTACGATACCATACCATACATACTATTCCATACTGTACCGAACCATACTATACATGCAATACCATACCGTGCCATACCGTACCATACCATGCCGTATCATACAATACATACCAATCAATACTATACCATACCGTACCATACCGTACCATACCACACATACTATACCTTACCATGCCATACCATACCGTACCATCCCATATCATACCATATAATATCATAGCATACCGTACCATACCATACTATACATACCATAACATACCGTACCATACCAGACATACCATTACATTCCATACTGTATGATACCATACCATACCGTACCATACCATACCGTACCATACCATAGATACCATTCCATACCATACCATAGCATATCATACCCTACTATTCCATACATACCACTCCATACCATACCGTACCATACCATACATGCCATTCCATACCATACCATAGCGTACTAGACTGTAGCAGACCATACCATACCGTACATACCACTCCATACCATAACTTACCGTATCAAAACATACATGCCATTCCGTACCATACCATACCGTACCATACCATACCGTACTATATCGTACCATACCATATATACCATTCTATACCATACCTTATCATACCATACCGTATTAAACTATACATCTCATTCCATACCATACCATACCGTACCATGCCATACATACCATTCCATACCATACCATACTTAACATGCCATACCATACCATCCCACACCATACCATATCATAGCATACTGTAACATACCATACCATACGTACCATTTCATACTGTACCATACAATACATACCATTTCAAACCATACCATACCGTATGATACCATACATTACCATACATACTATTCCATACCGAACCGTACCATACCATGCTGTACCATACTGTACGTACCATTCCATACCATACCATACTATTCCATACCATACCATACCGTACCATACCGAACCATACCGTACCGTGCCATACCATACCATACACTACCGTACCATACTATACCACATCGTACCATACCATATATACCATTCCATACCATACTATACCATAACATGCCATACATACCATACCATACTGTACCATTCCATACCATTCCATACCATACCATACATACTATTCCATACCATACCGTACCATACCATACAATACCGTACCATACTGTACCATACTATACCGTACCATGCCATACATATCGTACCATACCGTGCCATACCATACATAGCGTACCATACCATATAGTACCATACCATGCCGTACCATACGATACCATACCGACCATACCATACATTCCATTCCATACCATACCATACATACCATACCATAGTGTACCAGACCATACCAGACCATACCATACTGTACAGACTGTACCATACCATTCCATACAGTTCCATACCATACATACCACTTCATACCATTTCATACCGTACCATACCATACGTCCCATACCATAGCATACATACCATTCCATACCGTACCATACCGTTCCGTGCCATACCATAAAACCATTCCATACCATACTATACCATAGCATGCCATACCATACCATACCATTCAATACCATACCGTGCCATACTGTACCACACCAGCAAATCGAAGATTATTTAGGTATTCTCCATTCATTCTTATTCCCAACTGTTCCCAATTCAGGCCTCGAAATACCTCCTGTAATCATGCGGTGAACAGCATTGGCGAGATCGTGCATCCTTGCCTGACACCCTTCCTTATTGGAATTTTATTGCTGACTTTATGGAGGACTATAGTAGCTGTGCAGTTGCTATATATATCTTCCAGTATTTGGACATAAGGCTCTTCTACCCCCTGATTACGCAATGCCTGTATGACTGCTGAGGTTTCCACTGAGTCGAATGCTTTCTCGTAATCAATGAAAGCTATATATAGAGGTTGGTTATATTCTGCGCATTTCTCTATCACCTGATTGATAGTGTGAATATGATCTATTGTGGAATATCCTTTACGAAAGCCTGCCTGATCATTTGGTTGATTAAAGTCTAACGTTGCCCTGACTCTATTAGCGATTACCTTAGTAACTACTTTGTAGGCAACGGATAATAAGCTGATCGGCCTGTAATTTTTCAAGTCCTTGGCGTCTCCCTTCTTATGAATTAAGATAATGTTTGCATTCTTCCAAGCTTCTGGTACAGTCGAGGTCATAAGGCATTGCGTATACAGGGTGGCTAGTTTTTCTAGCACGATGTCCCCTCCATCTTTCAACAGATATGCTGTTACCTGGTCCTCCCCAGCTGCTTTTCCCGTTTTCATTACTTCTAAGGCTTTCTTTACTTCATCTTTCGTTACTGGCGGGATGGCGCATTCCTCTGCACTGCTGTCTTCCTCATTAACGCTCTGATTACATTGGTACTCTGCAGATCTCTGTAGAACTCTTCAGCTACGTTAACTATCTTATACATATTGCAAATGACCTTGCCCTGCTTGCCTCTTAATGCATACATCTGGTTTTTACCTATGCCTAGTTTTCTCTACACTGCTTTTAGGCTACCTCCGTTCTTTAGAGCATGGTTGATTCTCTCCATATTAAACTTCCTTATGTCGGCTACCTTGCGCTTGTTTATTAATTTCGAAAGCTCTGCTATTTCTATTCTGTCCGTACGGTTAGACGCCCTCATGCTTTGGCGCTTCTTAATCAAATCTTTCGTCACCTGAGAAAGCTTCCCGGTATCCTGTAGAACTGTCGTACCGCCTACTTCTACTGCGCACTCCGTATTTATTGATGTCAGATTATCGTGCATTGTATGAACATCAAGATCGTCTTCCTCAGTTAAAGCCGAATATGTGTTTTGCAGCGCTATCCTAAACTCTTGTTCTTTCCCTCTTACGGCTAACTCGTTAATGGTTTTCTTTACTAGCTTCTTCCATTCCCTCTTCAAGTCTAAGCAAAGTCTAGACCTGACCATTCTGTGGTCGCTACAACGCACCTTTCTGAGGACGGCCACATCCGGAATGATGCCAGGAGGTTAGCGCATAGTATGAAGTCGATTGCATTTTTAGTTTCACCATTGGGGCTCTTCCAGGTCCACTTCCTATTTTCTCGTTTGCGGAAGAAGGTATTCATGAACCGTAAATTATTTCTATCCGCGAATTCGACTAATAACTCTCCCCTGCTATTTCTAGAGCCTATCCCATAGTCACCTACCGCCTGGTCGTCAGCCTGCTTCTTGCCCACGTTCGCATTGAAGTCGCCCCTCAGTACAGTGTAGTGCGATTTTGCTTTATTCATTGCCGATTCTACGTCCTCATAGAAACTTTCAACGGTTCGGACATCATGGCTGGACGTGGGTGCGTAGGCCTGCACCACTTTCAGCTTGTACCTCCTATTCAGCCTAATTACTATAGCTGCTACCCTCTCGGTAATACTATAGAACTCCTCTACGTTGCCAGCTATATCCTTATTAATCAGGAGTCCCACACCTAGTTCTCGTCTATCCTCTAATCCGCGATAGCACAGTATGTCTCCGTCCTTAAGTACTGTATACACCTCACCTGTCCTCTTAACTTCGCTAAGCCCTATCACATCCCATTTAATTCCCGCTAGTTCCACGAAAAGGACTGCTAGGCTAGCCGCACTAGATAAAGTTGTAGCGTTAAACTTTTCCAGGTTCAGATTTCAATGGCGGCCTGTCCGGAATCCCATACCATAACATATCATATCATACCCTACCATACCATACCATACCGTACCATACCATACCATACTGTACCATACCATACATACCATACATACCATACCGTACCATACCATTCCATACCATACCGTACCATACTATACCTTACCATTCCATACCACACCATAGCACACTGTACAATACCGTACATACCATACCTTACCATATCATACCATACATACCGTACCATACCATACATACCATTCCATACCATCCCATATAACGATTATATATCATATCGTACCATACGATACCATATCATACAGTACCATATCATACATGCCATTCCATACCATACATGCCATACCATACCGTACCATACCATACCATAGATACCATACCGTACCATACCATACCGTACCATTCCATACCATACCATACATACCATTCCATACCATACCGTACTATACCGTACCACACCATACCATACATATCATTCCATACCATACCATACCATTCCATTCCATACTGGACCATTCCATACCGTACCATACCATACATACCACTCCATACCATACCATACATGCCATTCCATACCTTACTGTACCATACCATACTGTACCATACCATACATACCATTTCATACCGCACCATACCATACATACTACTCCGTACCATACCATACTGTACCGTACCATACCATACATGCCATTCCATGCCATACCATACCGTACCATTCCGTACCGTACCATAATATACCATATCGTACCATACCATATATAACATTCCATACCATACCATACCATACATACCATACCATACTGAACCATGCCATACCATACCATACCATTTCAAACCATACCATACCGTACCGTACCATAATATACCATATCGTACCATACCATAAGTAACATTCCATACCATACCGTATCATACCATACTGTACCATGCCATACCATACCATACCATTCCAAACCATACCATACCAAACCGTACAATACCATACCATGCATACCTTTCCATACCAGACCGTACCATACCATACCATGCCATACAGTACCGTACCGTACCATACCGTACCATACCGACCGTACCGTACCATATCATACCATACAATACCATACCATACCACACCGTAGCATACCGTACCATACCGTAACATACCATACATACCATTCCATACCATACCGTATCCTACCATACCATATATACAGTACCATACCATACATACCATACCATACCATTCCGTACCATACCATACTTACCATTCCATACTATACCATACCATACTATACCATGCTGTACCATACTATACCATACCATTAAATACCACACCATATCACACTGTACCATACCATGCATACCATACCATAGCATACCATACCATACCATACCATGCATACATACCATTCCATTTCATACTGTACCATACCATACATACCACTCCATACCATGCCATACTGTACCATATCATACATACCATACTATACCATACCAGACTGTACCAGACCATACTATACCGTACATACCGTACCATACCATACCATACACACTATTCCATACCATTTCATACCGTACCATACCATACGTACCATACCGTACAAGTACCATATACCATTCATTCCAAACCATACCGTGCCATGCCGTATCATACCATACCATACCATGCCATACCATACCTATACCACACCGTACCATACCGTACTGTACCATACCATATGTACCATTCCATACCATACATACCATTCCAACCATATCATGCCATACCATACTGTACATACCATACTGTAACATACCATACATACCATTCTGTACCATACCATACTTACCATTCCATACTATACCATACAATAGCATACAATACCGTACCATACCATTCTATACCATTACCGTGCCATACCGTACCATACCATACCCTACCGTACCGTACCATATCATACCATACAATACCATACCATACCACACCGTAGCATACCGTACCATACCGTAACATACCATACATACCATTCCATACCATACCGTATTCTACCATACCATATATACAGTACCATACCATACATACCATACCATTCCGTACCATACCATACTTACCATTCCATACTATACCATACCATACTATACCAGGCCGTACCATACTATTCCATACCATACCGTATCTTACCGTACAATACCATACCGTACCGTACCATACCATACCATACAATACCGTACCATACCACACCGTAGCATACCGTACCATACCATACCTTACCGTACCATACATACCATTCCATACCACACCGTACCATACCATGCCATACCATACCCTACTGTACCATACCGTACCATACCATACATACCATTCCATACCCTACCATACCATGTCATACCAAACCAAACCATACCATACCTATCATTCCATACCATACCGTACCATACTATACATACCATTCTATACCGTTCCATCACCATACCGTACCATAGCATACCATTCCATACCGTACTATACCGTACAATAGCGTACCCTACCATAACGCACATACCGTACAAACCATGCATACCGTACCATACCATACCGTACCATACCATACATACCATTCCATACCATACCGTACCATGCCTCACCATACCTTACCATACCGTACCATACCATACATTTTATTCCATTCCATACCATACCATACCATACATACCACTTCATACCATACAATACCATACTGTACCATACCATACATGCCTTTCCATACCATACCATACATGCCATTTCATACCATACCATACCGTACATTACCATACCGTACCATACCGAATCATACCGTACCGTGCCATACCATACCAAACAATACCGTACCATACAATACCACATCGTACAATACTATTTATACCATTCCATACCATACCGTACCATACCATACAATACCGTACCATACCTTACCGTACCATACCATACCATTCCGTGCCATACCGTACCATATCATACCGTACCATACTGTGCCATACCGTACCATACCATACCGTACCACACCATACATACAATTCCATACCATACAGTACCATACTATACATATCATTCCATACCATACCATACCTTACTGTACCATACCATACATACTAGTCCATACCATACCGTACCATAGAATACATTCTATTCCTAACCATACCATACCGTACGATACCATACCATACATACTATTCCATACCGTACCGAACCGTACTATACATGCAATACCATACCGTGCCATACCGTACCATACCATGCCGTATCATACAATACATACCAATCAATACTATACCATACCCTACATTACGTACCATACCATACATACTATACCATACCATGCCATACCATACCGTACCATCCCATACCATACCATATAATATCAAAGCATACCGTACCTTACCATACTATACATACCATAACATACCATACCATACCACACATACCATTACATACCATACCATACTGTATGATACCATACCACACCGTACCATACCATACAATACCATACCATACCGTACCGTACCATACATACCATTCCATACCATACCATTCCATACATACCACTCCATACCATACCGTACCATACATACCATACCATAGCGTACTAGACCGTACCAGACCATACCATACCGTACATACCACTCCATACCATACCATACCGTATCATAACATACATGCCATTCCGTATTCTAAACCATACCTTATCATACCATACCATATTAAACTATACATCTCATTCCATATTATACCATACCGTACCATGCCATACATACCATTCCATACCATACCATACTTAACATGCCATACCATACCATCCCACACCATACCATATCATAGCATACTGTACCATACCATACCATACATACCAATTCATACTGCACCATACAATACATACCACTCCATACCATACAATACCATACTGTACCATACCATACATGCGATTCCATATCATACCATACCGTACCATACCATACCGTACCATACCATACCGTACCATACCGAACCATACCGTACCGTGCCATACCATACTATACACTACCGTACCATACTATACCACATCGTACCATACCATATATACCATTCCATACCATACTATACCATAACATGCCATACATACCATACCTTACCGTACCATACCATAACATACCATACCGTACCATACCGTATCATATCGTACCGTACCATAGCGTGAAATACCGTACCATACTATACCGTACCATACCATACATACAATTCCATACCATACTGTACCATACTATACATATCATTCTATACCATACCATACTGTACCACACCATACATACCATTCCATACCATACCGTACCATACAATACATTCCATTACAAACAATACCATACCGTACGATACCATACCATACCATACATACTATTCCATACCGTACCGTACTATACTATACATACAATACCACACCGTCCATACCGTACCATACCATGCCGCATCATACAGTATATACCATTCCATACCATACCATACCGTACCATACCGTACCATACCGTACCATACCCTATATACTATACCATACCATGCCATACCATACCGTACCAACCCATACCATACCATATAATATCATAGCATACCGTACCATATCATACCATACACACCATATCATACCGTACCATACCACACATACAATCACATACTATACCATACTGTATGATACCATACCATACCATATTGTACCGTACCATGCCACACCGTACCATACCATACATACCATTCCGTACCATGCAGAACCATGCCTTACCATACCTTACCATACCATACATACCATTCCATACCATACAATACCATACTGTACCATACCATGCATGCCATTCCATACCATACCATACCGTACCATGCCATACCGTACCATGCCATACCGTACCATACTATACCACATCGTAGCATACCATATACTATTCCATACCATACCATAACATGCCATACATACCATACAATACTGTACCATTTCATACCATTCCATACCATGCCATACATACTATACCATACCGTACCATACCATACCATACAATACCGTACCATACCGTACCATACCTTACCGTACCATACCATAACATACCATACCGTACCATACCGTATCATATCGTACCGTACCATTGCGTGCAATACCGTACCATACCATACATACAATTCCATACCATACTGTACCATACTATATATATCATTTTATACCATACCATACTGTACCATACCATACATACCATTCCATACCATACCATACCATACAATACATTCTATTCCAAAACATACCATTCCGTACGATACCATACCATACCATACATACTATTCCATACCGTACCGTATCATACTATACATACAATACCATACCGTGCCATACCATACCGTACCAGCCCATACCATACCATATAATATCATAGCATACCGTACCATACCACACATACAATCACATACTATACTATACTGTATGATACCATACCATACCATACTGTACCGTACCATACCATTTTGTACCATACCATACATACCATTCCATACCATACCATAGCACATCGTACTGTATTATACCATACATACATTCCATAACATACCATACCGTACGATACCATACCATACCATTCCTTACAATACCGCCCCATATAGTTCCGTACCATTCCATACCATACCGTACCATACCATACATACCATTCCATACCATATCATGCCACAACATACCATGCATATCATTGCAAACCATACCATACATACCATTTAATTCCATACCGTACCATACGATACCGTACCATACCAAACATACCACTCCATACCATACCATACCGTACCATACCATACATTCCATTCCATACCATACCGTACCATACATACCATGCCATAGCGTACTAGACCGTACCAGAACATACCATACTGTACATACCACTCCATACCATACCATACCGTACCATAACATACATGCCATTCCGTACCATACCATGCCGTACCATACCATACCGTACCATATCGTACCATACCATATATACCATTCTATACCATACCCTATCATACCATACCGTATTAAACTATACATCTCATTCCATACCATTCCATACCGTACCATACCATACATACCATTCCATACCATACCATACTTAACATGCCATACCATACCATGCCACACCATACCATATCATAGCATACTGTACCATACCATACCATACATACCATTTCATACTGTACCATACAATACATAACATTTCAAACCATACCATACCATATGATACCATATATTACCATACATACTATTCCATACCAAACCGTACCATACCATGCTGTACCATACTGTACGTACCATTCCATACCATACCATACTATTCCATACCGTAACATACCATACATACCATACCATACCGTAACATCCCATACCATACCATATCATAGCATACTGTACCGTACCGTACCATACATACCGTTTCATATATTAACATACATATATATCAATACATACCATACCATACTATACGCTACCATACCACACCGTATCATACCATACCATACCGTACCATACCATACCGTGTCATACCATACCGAACCATTCCATACATTCCATTCAATACCATACTGTACCATACCATACCACACCATACCATACATATCATTCCATACCATACCATACATACTATTCCATTCCATATGGTACCATACCATACCATAGCATACCATACATTCCACTCCATACCATACTGTACCAGACCATACATACCATTCCGTACCATGCTGTACCATGCCTTACCATACCGTACCATACCTTACCATACCGTACCATACCATATATTCCTTTCAATACCGTACCATACCATATATATCATTCCATACCATACCATAACATGCAATACATACCAAACCATACTGTACCATTCCATACCATTCCATACCATACCATACACACTATTCCATACCATACCGTACCATACCATACCATACAATAACGTACCATACCGTACCATACCTTACCGTACCATAACATACCATACCGTACCATACCGTACCATATCGTACCGTACCATAGCGTGCAATACCGTACCATACCATACATACAATTCCATGCCATACTGTACCATACTATACATATCATTCTATACCATACCATACTGTACCATATCATACATACCATTCCATACCGTACCATACAATACATTCCATTCCAAACCATACCATACCGTACGATACCATACCATACCATACCTACTATTCCATACCGTACCGTTTCATACTATACATACAATACCATACCGTCCATACCGTACCATACCATGCCGTATAATACAATACACACCATTCCATACCATACCATAGCGTACCATACCGTACCATACCATACATACTTACCATACCGTGCCATACCATACCGTACCAATCCATACCATACCATATAATATCATAGCATACCGTACCACACCACACCATACACACCATATCATACCGTACCATACCACACATACCATTACATACTATACCATACTGTATGATACCATACCATACCATACTGTACCATACCATACCATTTTGTACCATACCATACATACCATTCTATACCATACCATAGCACATCTTACTGTATTATACCATACATTCGATTCCATAACATACCATACCGTACGATACCATACCATACCATTCCTTACAATACCGCACCACACAGTTCCGTACCATACAATACCATACATACTCTACCATACCATTCCGTAACATATTGTGCCATACCATACCATACATACCATTCCATACCGTACCATACCATACCGTATCATACCATACATACCATACCATACCATACTGTACCATACCGCACCGTACCATACTGTACCATACCATACCATAGCATACCATACCATACCATATATACTATTCAATACCATACTGTACCATACTATACATACCATTCCATACCTTACCATACCATACCGTACCATACTGTACTATACTATACCGTGCCATACCATACATAGCGTACCATACCATACAGTACCATATCATGCCGTACCATACGATACCATACCGACCATACCACACATTCCATTCCATACCATACCATACATACCATACCATACAATAGTGCACCAGACCATACCAGACCATACCATACTGTACAGACTGTACAGTACCATTCCATACCGTACCATACCATACATACCACTCCATACCATTTCATACCGTACCATACCATACGTACCATACCATAGCATACATACCATTCGATACCATACCATTCCGTGCCATACCATACTACCATTCCATACCATACTATACCATAGCATACCATACCGTACCACGCCATTCAATACCATACCGTGTCATACTGTACCACACCATACCGTGCCATACCATACATTCTGTACAATACCATACCGTACCATACCTTACATGCCATTCCATACCATACTGTATCATACCATACCACACCAAACCATACCATACATACCATTCCATTCCATACCATACATACGATACCATACATACCATACCATCGCGTACCAGACTGTACCAGACTATACCATACCGTACATGCGGTACCATACCATTCCATACCATACATACCATTCTATACCATTTCATACCATACCATACCATATGCACCTACCGTAACATACCATACATACCATACCATACCGTGCCATACCATACCCTAACATCACATACCATACCATATCATAGCATACTGTACCGTACCGTACCATACATACCATTTCATATATTACCATACACACACACCATTACGTACCATACCATACTATACGATACCATACCACACCGTACCATATCATACCGTACCATACCATACCATATCATACCATACCGTACCATTCTATACATTCCGTTCCATACCATACTGTATGTACCATACCATTACACACCATACCATACATATTCCATACCATATCATACATACTATTCCATTCCATATGGTACCATACCATACCATATCATACCATACATACCTCTCCATACCATACCGTACCATACCATACATACCATTCCATACCATACCGTACCACGCCTTACCATACCATACCATACCGTACCATACCATACATTCCATTCCATTCCGTACCATACCATACATTCCATTCCATTCCATACCATACCATACCATACATACCACTTCATACCATACAATACCATACTGTACCATACCATACATGCCTTTCCATACCATACCATACATGCCATTCCATACCATACCATACCGTACCATACCGAATCATACCGTACCGTGCCATACCATACCATACAATACCGTACCATACTATACCACATCGTACCATACTATATATACCTTTCCATACCATACCATACAATACCGTACCATACCTTACCGTACCATACCATACCATTCCGTACCACACCGTACCATATCATACCGTACCATACTGTGCCATACCGTACCATACCATACATACAATTCAATACCGTACTGTACCATACTATACATATCATTCCATACCATACCATACCTTACTGTACCATACAATACATACTAGTCCATACCATACCGTACCATACAATACATTCTATTCCTAACCATACCATACCGTACGATACCATACCATACATACTATTCCATACCGTACCGATCCATACTATACATGCAATACCATACCGTTCCATACCGTACCATACCATGCCGTATCATACAATACATACCAATCAATACTATACCATACCGTACCATACCATACATACTATACCATACCATGCCATACCATACCGTACCATCCCATACCATACCATATAATATCATAGCATACCGTACCATACCATACTATACATACCATAACATACCGTACCATACCACACATACCATTACATACCATACCATACTGTATGATACCATACCATACCGTACCATACCATACCGTACCATACCATACATACCATTCCATACCATACCATAGCATATCATACCCCACCATTCCATACATACCACTCCATACCATACCATACCGTACCATACCATACATGCTATTCCATACCATACCGTACCATACATACCATACCATAGCGTACTAGACCGTACCAGACCATACCATACCGTACATACCACTCCATACCATACCATACCGTATCATAACATACATGCCATTCCGTACCATACCATACCGTACCATACCATACCGTACCATATCGTACCATACCATATATACCATTCTATACCATACCTTATTATACCATACCGTATTAAAGTATACATCTCATTCCATACCATACCATACTTAACATGCCATACCATACCATCCCACACCATACCATATCATAGCATACTGTACCATACCATATCATACATACCATTTCATACTGTACCTTACAATATATACCATTTCAAACCATACCATACCGTATGATACCATACATTACCATACATACTATTCCATACCAAACCGTACCATACCATGCTGTATCATACTGTACGTACCATTCCATACCATACTATTCCATACCGCACCATACCATACATACCATACCATACCGTAACATCCCTTACCATACCATATCATAGCATACTGTACCGTACCGTACCATACATACCATTTCATATATTACCAAACAAACACATCATTACATACCATACCATACCATACGATACCATACCACACCGTACCATACCATGCCATCCATAACATTCCGTACCTTACCAAACCGTATCATACCATACCATACCATTCCATATATTCCATTCCATACCATACTGTACCATCATACCACACCATACCATACATATCATTCCATACCATACCATACATACTATTCCATTCCATATGGTACCATACCATACCATAGCATACCATACATTTCACTCCATACCATACCGTACCATACCGTACATACCATTCCGTACCATGCCGTCCCATGCCTTACCATACCGTACCATACCGTACCATACCTTACCATACCATACCATACATTCCATTCTATATCGTACCATACCATACATACCACTCCATACCATACAATACCATACTGTACCATACCATACATGCGATTCCATACCATACCATACCATACCGTACCATACCGAACCTTACCGTACCGTGCCATACCATACCATACACAACCGTACCATACTATACCATATACCACATCGTACCATACCATATATACCATTCCATACCATACTATACCATAACATGCCATACATACCATACCATACTGTACCATTCCATACCATTCCATACTATACCATACATACTATTCCATACGATACCGTACCATACCGCATCATATCGTACCGTACCATAGCGTGCAATACCGTACCATACCATACTGTACCATACTATACATATCATTCTATACCATACCATACTGTACCACACCATACATACCATTCCATACCATACCGTACCATACAATACAATCCATTACAAACAATACCATACCGTACGATACCATACCATACCCTACATACTATTCCATACAGTACCGTACCATACTATACCGTACCATACCATACATACTATACCATACCGTGCCATACCATACCGTACCAACCCATACCATATAATATCATAGCATACCGTACCATACCATACCATACACACCATTACATACCATACCATACCACACATACAATCATATACTATACCATACTGTATGATACCATACCATACTGTACCGTTGCATGCCATACCGTACCATACCATACATACCATTCCGCACCATGCCGTACCATGCCTTACTATACCGTACCATACCTTACCATACCATACATACCATTCCATACCATACAATACCATACTGTAAGATACCATGCATGCCATTCTATACCATACCATACCGTACCATGCCATACCGTACCATACTATACCACATCGTACCATACCTTATACCATTCCATACCATACCATACCATAACATACCATACATACCATACAATACTGTACCATTTCATACTATTCCATACCATGCCATACATACTATACCGTACCGTACCATACATACCATTCCATACCATACAATACATTCTATTCCAAAAAATACCATACCGTACGATACCATACCATACCATACATACTATTCTATACCGTACCGTACCATACTATACATACAAAACCATACCGTCCATACCGTACCATACCATGCCGTATCATACAATACATACCATTCCATACCATACCATACCTTACCAAACCGTACCATACCATACATACTATACCATACCGTGCCATACCATACCGTACCAACCCATACCATACAATATAATATCATAGCATACCGTACCATACCACACATACAATCGCATACTATACTATACTGTATGATACCTTACCACACCATACTGTACCGTACCATACCATTTTGTACCATACCATGCCATAGCACATCGTACTGTAATATACCATACATACCATTCCATAACATACCATACTGTACGATACCATACCATACCATTCCTTACAATATCGCTCCATATAGTTCCGTACCATTCCATACCATACCATACCATACCATACATACCATTCCATACCATATCATACCACAACATACCATGCATATCATTCCAAAACATACCATACATACCATTTAATTCCATACCGTACCATACCATACCGTACCATACCAAACATACCACTCCATACCATACCATACTGTACCATACCATACATTCCATTCCATACCATACCGTACCATACATACCATACCATACCGTACCATAACATACATGCCATTCCGTACCATACCATGCCATACCATACCGTACCATATCGTACCATACCATATATACCATTTTATACCATACCCTATCATACCATACCGTATTAAACTATACAACTCATTCCATACCATACCATACTGTACCATACCATACATACCATTCCATACCATACCATACTTAACATGCCATACCATACCATGCCACACCATACCATATCATAGCATACTATACCATACCATACCATACCATACATACCATTTCATACTGTACCATACAATACATAACATTTCAAACCATACCATACCATATGATACCATATATTACCATACATACTATTCCATACCAAACAGCACCATACCATGCTGTACCATACTGTACGTACCATTCCATACCATTCCAAACTATTCCATACCGTACCATACCATACATACCATACCATACCGTAACATCCCATACCATACCATATCATAGCATACTATACCGTACCGTACCATACATACCATTTCATACATTACCATACACACATATCATTACATACCATACCATACTATACGCTACCATACCACACCGTACCATACCATACCATACCGTACCATACCATACCGTGTCATACCACACCGTACCATTCCATACATTCCATTCAATACCATACTGTACCATACCATACCACACCATACCATACATATCATTCCATACATACTATTCCATTCCATATGGTACCATACCATACCATAGCATACCATACATTCCACTCCATACCATACCGTACCAGACCATACATACTATTCCGTACCATGCTGTACCATGCCTTACCATACCGTACCATACCTTACCATACCGTACCATACCGTACCATACCATATATCCATTCAATACCGTACCATACCATACATACCACGCCATACCATACCATGCACTACCGTACCATACTATACCACATCGTACCATACCATATATATCATTCCATACCATACCATAACATGCAATACATACCATACCATACTGTACCATTCCATGCCATTCCATACCATACCATACACACTATTCCATACCATACCGTACCATACCATACCATACAATAACGTACCATACCGTACCATACCTTACCGTACCATAACATACCATACCGTACCATACCGTACCTTATCGTACCGTCCCATAGCGTGCAATACCGTACCATACCATACCATACATACAATTCCATGCCATACCATTGCACATCATACTGTATTATACCATACATTCGATTCTATAACGTACCATACCGTACGATACCATACCATACCATTCCGTAACATACCGTGCCATACCATACCATACATACCATTCCATATGGTACCATACCTAACCGTATCATACCATACATATCATACCATAGCATACCATACTGTACCATACCGCACTGTACCATACTGTACCATACCATACCATATATACAATTCAATACCATACTGTACCATACTATACATACCATTCCATACCTTACCATACCATATCGTTCCATACCTTACCATACCATACCGTACCATACTGTACTATACTATACCGTGCCATACCATACATAGCGTACCATACCATACAGTATCATACCATGCCGTACCATACGATACCATACCGACCATACCACACATTCCATTCCATACCATACCATACCAATAGTGTACCAGACCATACCAGACCATACCATACTGTACAGACTGTACCATACCATTCCATACCGTACCATACCATACATACCACTCCATACCATGTCATACCGTACCATACCATACGTACCATACCATAGCATACATACCATTCGATACCATACCATTCCGTGCCATACCATACTACCATTCCATACCATAATATACCATAGCATACCATACCGTACCATACCAATCAATACCATACCGTGCCATACTGTACCACACCATACCGTACCATACCATACATTCTGTACAATACCATACCGTACCATACCTTACATGCCATTCCATACCATACTGTATCATACCATACCACACCAAACCATACCATACATACCATTCCATTCCATACCATACCGTACCATACCATACATACCATACCATAGCGTACCAAACTGTACCAGACTATACCATACCGTACATGCCGTGCCATACCATTCCATACCATACATACCATTCTATTCCATTTCATACCATACCATACCATATGCACCCAACCGTACCATACCATACACACCATACCATACCGTGCCATACCATACCGTAACATCACATACCATACCATATCATAGCATACTGTACCGTACCGTACCATACATACCATTTCATATATTACCATACACACACACCATTACGTACCATACCATACTATACGATACCATACCACACCGTACCATACCATACCGTACCATACCATACCATATCATACCATACCGTACCATTCTATACATTCCGTTCCATACCATACTGTATGTACCATACCATTCCACACCATACCATACATATTCCATACCATATCATACATACTATTCCATTCCATATGGTACCATACCATACCATAGCATACCATACATAGCACTCCATACCATACCGTACCATACCATACATACCATTCCATACCATACCGTACCATGCCTTACCATACCATACCATACCGTACCATACCATACATTTCATTCCATTCCGTACCATACCATACATTCCATTCCATTCCATACCATACCATACCCTACATACCACTTCATACCATACAATACCATACTGTACCATACCATACACGCCTTTCCATACCATACCATACATGCCATTCCATACCATACCGTACATTGCCATACCGTACCATACCGAATCATACCGTACCGTGCCATACCATACCATACAATACCGTACCATACTATACCACATCGTACCGTACTATATATACCATTCCATACCATACCGTACCATACCATACCATACAATACCGTACCATACCTTACCGTACCATACCATACCATTCCGTACCACACCGTACCATATCATACCGTACCATACTGTGCCATACCGTACCATACCATACCGTACCATACCATACATACAATTCCATACCGTACTGTACCATACTATACATATCATTCCATACCATACCATACCTTACTGTACCATACAATACATACTAGTTCATACCATACCGTACCATACAATACATTCCATTCCTAACCATACCGTACGATACCATACCATACATACTATTCCATACCGTACCGAACCATACTATACATGCAATACCATACCGTTCCATACCGTACCATACCATGCCTGTATCATACAATACATACCAATCAATACT